>JAYDZE010218970.1:0-20496 GCA_034509125.1 Monilaria moniliformis
AGAAATCCAGATCAGAAAGAGCAATCTGGGCAAAGAAACATTCAAATGTTCCTCTCAGATACAGATACTGGAAATGCCACAAATGCAAATATGGAGGATGGAATGACAGTGACAGGAAACGAAGGCTACTTTTTCCACCTGAGAAAGCCTCTAATTAATGGGTTGCAAACAGAGGACAGCTTGAAGAAAGTTGACAGCTTCTCCCGGTGGATTGCAAAAGAAATTGGAGAAGGCGGTGATCTAGATATGCAGTCAAGTAATGGACTTTCTTGGAGTATTATGGGAAGCGAGTATGACCCTATTATGTCAGCTCAGCTGCAAGTGGATACTCATACACTGAATCCTTCAGTTTCTCAGGACCAGCTTTTTACTATTATTGACTTTTCACCTAGCTGGGCTTACTCAACTTTGGATACAAAGGTACTTCGTTCTGATCTTTAACGTCAGTATCTTTGAGTGTATATAACGTATCAAGTTTCCTCAGAAGTATAGCCATAGTTGTTAATGGCACAAGTTGGACCTGTGCATGGACCTTAAAGGTAAATAAATATGAAAAAGGAAACAAATAGAAGGAAACAAAGCATACCTAGGATGAAAAAACACAAAGTTTCTCTTGCCTTTCATATCTATGAGTGTAGTCAACATATCAACATTGTTGCTATACTATTATCTTTATACACGTGCTCTTATTGTGTATTTCTGTGCTAGGTCAATATGGTAGTTGAAAGGTGAAACCATAGTAGGGTGTGGTTGGTTAAAATTGGAAAATAGAAATGGGAAAGAGTTACAATAGTTGAGGGGCATTAATTTTATTCTTCCCCAACATTGAAGTGTGAGACCAGTCCAATCACTATTCACATGCCCAATCCTTATTACGAACCACCATTTTTCATTTCATTCCCATTCCCTCATCTCTATAATCATCATCCAAGTACCCCTAAGTTTTGCTAACAATATCTTTTCGTGACATCAACCAGGTCCTCATTACTGGAAAATTTCTTACGAGTAGAGAAGAGTTATCTAGATACAGATGGTCCATTATGTTTGGAGAAGTGGAGGTTCACGCAGAAGTTTTAGCGGATGGTATTCTTTGTTGCTGTGCTCCATTACAGAATCCCGGACTTGTCCCATTCTATGTAACTTGTTCAAACAGGTTGGCTTGCAGCGAGTTACGTGAATTTGAATATAGGTCTGGAGCAGACCAAATTATTGGTTCTATCAATGTAAATGGAGATAATGCTATTATGATGCATCTTTATCAGAGATTTGAGATGATATTGCACTGTGAACCTGTTGGAAGTCCTATACATTCTGGTGGAAGTGAATTTGAAAGACTGAGTGTAACCAATAAAATAATTTCAATGATGGAGGAGAATGACCAGGAGGCAGAACTTTCAGAAAATGATGGGTCACATCTGAAGTTGATCGGGGAGATGCTCCTTAAAAAGCATCTAAAAGAGAAATTTTACTCTTGGCTTCTTAGCCGGGTCGCTGATGATGGTAAGGGGCTTACAATGATTGATGAGAGAGGTCAAAATGTGTTGCACCTGGCTGCTGCTCTTGGTTTTGATTGGGCCATCCAGCCAATAATAGTGTCAGGAGTTAGCATAGATTTCCGTGATGTTAATGGTTTTACAGCACTTCATTGGGCTGCATTTTACGGCAGGTAAACTCAACATTTTTTTCTTTGAGTTGGAAACACTTCTTATCAAATACACCTGAATGGCTGGCTCCAATTTAATTCCCTTTTCTCCTGGAGAAGTGGCTATGTTTTTTGAGCAGAATATTCTCTTTTGCTTTACTGATGATAATTGTCCTTCTTTTGTTTACTTATATCATGTTGCTCCTCTTGACTCTTCATTCGTTTTCAATGATTAGCTATTTTTTATCTGTAAAACACATGTATGGAAATTTTACTTAAAACTGATGTTTCACTTGATTTTGACATAAAAATTCCGAAATATGCCGTGGATGATCTTCAGAGCTGTAGCTTGATGTAACAAAAATCTAGTATCTTAGAAGAAAATAGAAATGAGAAACTTTTGGCAAACAGAGAGGCAAAAGTTTTGGCTACTTTCCTCACTTTCTCTTCTTGCTTACAGGGAGGACATAGTTGCTGTCCTCGTTTCTCTTGGTGCATCTCCTGGAGCACTGACAGATCCATCTGCTGAATACCCACGGGGTAGAACTCCTGCAGACCTGGCTTCTTCTAGTGGACACAAGGGCATATCTGGCTTCCTTGCTGAGACTTCCTTGACATCGCACCTCTCAACTCTTAGAGTAAATGATGGTGGAACTGCAGAAGTTTCTGCATTTGAACCGATACAGACAGTTTCAGAACGCTTAGCAGTTCCAAGAACTGGAACAGATGTTCCAGATACACTTTCACTAAAGGATTCACTTGCTGCAGTATGTAATGCTACACAAGCAGCAGCTCGCATACACGAAATTTTCCGAGTTCAGTCTTTTCAGAGGAAGAAGCTTATTGAGCAGGAGTCTGATAACTTGCTGACTCCAGATGCTATTTCTCTTGTAGCTGCTAAAACATCCAGGCTTGGTCATTCTGATGGTATGGCCAATACTGCTGCTCTACAGATTCAGAAAAAGTACCGTGGTTGGAAGAAGAGAAAAGAATTTTTACTAATTCGTCAAAAAATTGTTAAAATTCAGGTGCTTTGCTTCTCCCATATCAAGCTGTGCGAGATTTCTATCTTTTATTGTCTTAGAATAAATTCATGTCTTTCCATTGGCTAAACTACCTAACTAGGAGAAAAGTGAGCTTGAATGTGAATATACGTTACTTAAAATAATATCACACTATGCTACTTTAACCTTCCAAAATAATGCTGAAGTAGTGGTCCTTCACCTTTGCTGGATCTATTATAGGTCTAAGCACAAACGTTATTCATCATAATAGATTGCTAATATTGTAATCCAAAGGTACCAACAATCCTCATTAGAACTGACGTTTCTTTGGTTTTGGCTGAAGGCTCATGTAAGGGGCCATCAGGTGAGGAAGAAATATAAACCCATTATCTGGTCAGTTGGCATATTGGAGAAGGTGATTTTGCGGTGGAGACGTAAAAGGAGTGGATTGCGTGGGTTCCGATCAGATGCAGTCCAGAAAGAATCGGATGCGCAGTGCAGCTTGCCTCTGCCGGCGCCAGAAGATGATTATGACTTTCTAAAGGAAGGAAGAAAACAAACTGAAGAAAGGATGCAAAAAGCACTTGCAAGGGTCCAATCCATGGCTCAATATCCAGAAGGGCGAGCTCAGTATCGTAGGCTTCTAACTGCTGCTGAAGGGTTCCGTGAAAATAAGGTAGTTATAATATGAACTTGATGAGTGAGAAATGCATATACAATGAAATGCTTATGTCTAAAATATTTAGGTAGAAAAACTTGCTGATAATATTAGTGGTGATTTGGTTGAAATTAAGGAAACCTCATTTTTTATGGCTGCTAATGATCTCGCTGATATGCATTAGAGTTGTCAAATAATTGATGTATTGACTGTTTGTGTTGAGCAGGATTGTTCAGATATGTCGTCGTTGTTCCCAGAAATGATGAACGCAGAGGAGGATCTAATCGACGTTTCAAGTCTATTGGATGACGATACTTTCATGTCCCTTGCCTTCGAGTAAGTGCGTCCATTATAGTCCCTCTAACTATGGAAAGACATAACAGTGAATTAGTATGTGTAGGTTTTGAGCTTGTATATATAATACACACACATGTGTCTTATAGAATGTCTATAATTATATTTTAGTTTTTTCTTTCAAGACCGCAGATAGCTGCTTGCTTTCTATGAATTACCCCTATCTTCTTAGTACCTAGACTATACTTCAAATCTTTTCTGCTGTTAATAAAACTTCAATGTTTTTATGTAACGTCGTCTTATGGTAACACAAATTTGAAATTCTCTCTCTCTCTCTCTCTCTCTCTCTCTCTCTCTCTCTCTCTCTCTCTAATATAATTTTGCTGGATACGAAACAATATTGCACCAGGTGGCGTTGACTCTGTATATACGTGTATCGCCTTTTGTAGGTTTATATTTACGGTGTTATTCCGACCTATCTATATTTCCTATAGTTTATGGTTTCCTCCTTTTCTTCTTAAATTTTGGTGGTCCGTGTTTTTTCTTTGATTTTTTGTGACAGAATTTCGCAACTTAATAACTAGTACTAACTACTACTTTCTTTATCCACAAAAAATTTGTCACATTATAAATGGCATTGATTTTAATAAAATGGTGGTATTGTGTTAGTGGAGTAGTGGATCTATTTTAAATGTGTGATGGTATTGTAAGTTGTGGGGATCCTATTATTATAAATAGAAAGTGACATTTTATTGTGGACGAACTAAAAAAGAAAATTGTAACATGTTTTTGGTGGTCGAAGAGGATATAAAATTTTAAACCCTATATTTTTTGGTCGTGATATACCTCCTCTGTCCACTAAAAATAGTTTTGTTAGTAGAAGGTATGAGTTTTAATGTGCAGTTGATCAAGTAAGAGAAAGAGGGGAGAAAAAATTATTGGAGAAAGAAAAAATGGTTAGTAAAGAAAGAGAGAGAAAAAAAAAAAGTGGTTGGAGAGATAAAAAATGATAGTCATAGTAATATAAATTATAAATAAGTTGGTGTTTAAAGATATTACGTTGTGAGAATTTTTTCAGCTCTAGCCATATTTAGAGGTATTAAGTTATAAACTTAAGGAACAGTTGTACAGCTCTAGCCATGTTTATATATCGTGCAGAGAGGCAAAAATATAATCTTTTGCTCAACACTGCGCTTGCCTCTTAGCTATAGTGAGATATTTATATAAAAATCAAGCTGTTTATGCATGATATATCACAAACTTCATTAAATTTGCTCATAGATTCCCCCTTCAATCAAACCATGTTCAGCTACCATTTCTATGATTTAAAGGAAAAATAAAATAATCTTTTTTTGTTTATGCATAAAATTAAAAGATTTTTTTTTCTCGAAAAATAATAATAAATTTGAATTCCGACTTATTCGAATTGACTGACTCGTTTGAAGTCCTAGGCATGGATGAATGAAATTTCAAGATCTTTGGAATAAATTGAGTTAGAAAGTTTTCATAAATTCACCTTTCAAAGTTTTGTTGTTATTGCTGTTGTGTATTATTTTTAAAATTTGAAGTCTTAATATATTTATTACCAAATCTATTCAACTCCCATAATTGGTTCGCAATGAATGCCCCATTTATTAATATTTTGACAAGTCAACTAGGTTTCATTGAACTTTTAATGTACATTACATTAATATAAAATAACCATTATATTTACAACCATATTTTTTTTCAAAAAATTACATGATGTATATATATAATATCAATTAAATCACTATAATATTATATATATGAGATAACTATATCCACCGTACAAGATAGAAAATATACAACATCGTAAGTGAAATTGAACTCAAAACCTCTCATTAAGGAGATCTTGAGTTGCGGTACTTCAGCTTTATCAGTTAAGCTATGTCTCATTGGCATACTAATATAAAACATGGGAAATGAAAATGAATATATATGCCTAAATTGCACTTGCATTATGAAGTAAAAAAAGGAGGTCAACAGATAAGCTAAATAGTCGACATGTAATATATTTATGAAGGAATGGGACCTTTCTGTTACTTTTGAAATTTCTGGATTTGAATTTTGCATTTCAGGCAACTATAGGGAACCAAATGTTATTAATAAGTGCTCAGTAAAAAAATGTTTTGACTTTTTTTTTAATTTTTTTTTTAATCTCACCCTACAAAATTTGTTTTGGGGAGGAAAATCAATGGAGGGCAATAGATTTAGTTTTAAATATCAGTAAAACAATATCATTCTAAAAGTGTTGAGACTCAATTTTTTTCTCCTTCCAAACATTCCATTTGTTTACATCATAACACTTTATTAACATAAACTTTTATCATTGAATCATATTCTGTGTATAAGTGTATGTATATATGGAATAATATGGAAAAATAAAAAACAAAAGAGGAAGAATGGTTCCCCCATTGGTACTGAGGAGTTTTCCAGGAATAGTAAATTTTCGGACTGGGGTTCATATGAAATTATATGGTGGTAATACGCACAGTTTAAAAAATAAGTATTTCACAGAGTAGAGTAAAAAACAAGAACCAAGTGTTTGAAGTTGAAGGATACGCTGATCTAACTAGACAAAACCTTTTCACTGGTAACCGTGGAAAATATCAAAACCTTTTCACAACCAAAAAGGAGAAAAGAAAAGAAAATAAAAGAAAATCAACACATCCAAAGTCAACAAAGGGGGAGGCCTAAGCGTGTTGGCAGCCATTCTTGCCTGCAGTCCAGCGAATCTATGACTCCCTCTTTCCTCACGAAATCAGAAGCCCATGTTTCCATTTCATTTTCTTGAGTATTCATTGTTTTCTCGTATACATACGGCCAACAGTTTTTCTCTGTGGATCAACTTTTCGTAGGAGCTGATATCTGTGTCTCAACTTCTTGATTTTTGGAGTTGTGGATCGGTAAGTTGAAATCTTGATGATGCCCATTTTGTGATATGGTGGGAAGAAAAAAAAAAGTACGATCTTGATGCTGGTTGTGCTGGATTTTGTTATTTCTGATCAGGATTTTACTTATTTTTATCTATTTCTGATGTTACAGGTTGCCGATTCTCACTATTAATTTGAAGGGTACATGTTAGTTTGAGAAATGGATAGTTTGTGCTGTTTTAAACAGGTGACTTTTAGTTCTCTAGTGGAAAGTTAATATAGTTGTTGCTATTGCCCCCTTTGAGATTTAAGGACGTTTTGGTGTCATTCTTGGATTCTGAGGGTTCTGAATTCTTGATGCCATGTGCATTGCTTTTTTTGAATTAACAATTCATATGTGTTTCTAATATCTATTTGTGCATTCTGGATTAGTTGAGCTATAAATATATGGGAAGTTTATGTCTAACATGCCTCAGGGTTTTGCTTGTGCATTTGGCATTCAATAGGAGTTTTAGGAGCTATAACTTGTGGTGTTTATATGTTATGGCACACATAAATCGAGTTTGATGTTTGATCTGACATGAATGTGTATAGAATACGCCGTCTTATGTGTTTAATCTCGGGATAACGTTAGCAATCAGTAGCATTTTCAGAGTCATACGGCTTTTCTGATGATTCACATCATTAATCTCTTTGTATATTGTGTCGGTAAATCAGTTATTTTTTCCTAGACTGCCTTTTTTAACCACGGGGATGTAATCAATGAATATAGGGTTGATTTATAAACCATGCGTGTTTTCTATAGCTAACTTCTTCTTTTTCTTTAGCTTTCAGGAGGACGTTCAACAGGTGGCTCCGGCAAGGGAGGTGGCAGCAGGAGCCATGTCAAGTTTGGGTTCAGTTTAGAAAAGGGTAAATCAAATCATCCCATGGAGGATTTCCACGTTGCTAAATTTGTACAGTTCCAAGGTCATGAACTCGGGCTGTTTGGTATATTTGACGGACATCTGGGAGATAACGTGCCCGCTTACTTACAAAAGCATTTATTTTCAAATATAATAAAGGAGGTTAGTCGCTGCATGCTATATATACTCTTGTGGCATTTGCTACCCTTGATCTATATAGCCATATAGGCATTGGATATTCATGGTAGGACTTCTGTGATTCAGCCTGAAAGTACAGTCTTGAAATCTTTAAATGAGATATTAGTGTATCACATGATTCATATCTTTTGCTGTTAATCGAATTTACTCTCTCACAGTTTCACCTTACTACTGAATCGTAATCCATGAAACCCTTAGAAAAACCTTTCTTCTTTGAAGTTAGACAACCAAACTCACAACCAAAAGATTTGAGAAGTCCAACCAGTTGATTGGTATCCTAATTGAATCTGGCAGAAGTTGAGCTCCCCAGTTAAAATTGATGACTCATGTATGAACTACAGTTTGCTCAAAAAAATTTCTTCTTCTTCCTTTTTTTTTTTTTTTTTTTTTTGCACAGAGTGCAATGTAGAATTATTCCAAATACCAAAGTTGGTATTTATAGTAATGTAGCTAGATGGTTGTGGGAAATATTTCCTTAAACTTGCAGCATCAAAATGTAACGTATCTATGACTATTAGATTGCTCTTTTTTTCCCATAACTTTCTCCTTTAGCTCTTTTCTTTAGTTATCAGAATTTAATCAGTTCGTTGAATGTTATCAGGAGGACTTTTGGAGGGATCCTCCGAGGTCTATTGCTAAAGCTTATGAGAGAACAGATGAAGCTATTCTGTCTCACAACCCTGAACTCGGTAGGGGTGGGTCCACTGCCGTCACAGCAATTCTGATCGATGGTAGACACTTGTGGGTGGCCAATGTTGGAGATTCACGAGGAGTGCTTTCCAGGAGGGGTCAGGCTATACAAATGACCATTGATCACGAGCCCAACACCGAGCGGGGAAGCATTGAAAACAGAGGCGGATTTGTCTCAAATATGCCAGGTGAAAATCCTTAGACGTGTCTCAAATTGCCAAATATCACTTGTTTGGTGTTTGTTTCTCCAAACTTCTTTTCTGAATTCTGATGCTGCTCTTTTTTTTTTTTTTAATCCTATCGTGTGTTAAAAACTGTGTTTAGTCCTTCATCCCTTCAACTTTGTTAAATTAGTTTTAATAGCGCATTCTGCAGTGTTCAGCACCGTACCATCTAAATCTTGAAATGATGACATTACTGCTCGTGTGTGAACAGGAGACGTTGCCAGAGTAAATGGCCAGTTGGCTGTTTCTCGTGCTTTTGGAGACAAGAACTTGAAGACACACTTGCGATCCGATCCTGATGTCACGAATGCTGAGATAGACGCAGAAACTGATATTCTCATTCTTGCTAGTGACGGTATATGGAAGGTTCAATTTCTTCTCTGCTGTGCCTCTATGCCATCATCTTCTTACCCCTAGCCCTCACCAATGGGTTCACTAACGCCCATAACTTTCTGCCTTGGTTCCTTATAGGTGATCTCTAACCAAGAGGCTGTCGACATTGTGAAGAAGATCAAAGACCCCCAGAAGGCAGCGAAGCAGCTAGTGAACGAGGCACTGCACAGAGAGAGCAAAGACGACATCTCCTGTATTGTTGTACGCTTCTAGCTTCGCGGTTTTTGTACATTGTGCGATACCATCCATACCTTTGGAATCCAACAGAAAGATTCAGATTCAGATGATTCCGCTGCCTTACTGGTCGCACCCCTCTGTGTAATATCGAAGTATCAAAGCTGTTGCTAAGTTTTCTAATATTTATTGCTTGATTTCTTCTTCTTTCTGTGTAGATTTGTTCCATTTTTTGTTTCTGTAATGTAATTTGCGAGGAGAGACGTATAAATTGGGTTTTGTTCTACAGTATATTTGTGTAATAATTGAAGTAGGTGTATACAAGATGCAGCCATTTCTGCTGTGGTTTGATCTATTGATGAAGATGAAGACAGTTGTTTTAAGGTTCAAATTTATTATATTTTTCTTTGTCAGTTGCAAACTAGTGATTGAAGTTGATGATAGTAAGATTTTTGAATCTTTATTATGAGTAGAAGTACTTGCATTTTTAAATATTCGTCGATACTTGCATTATAAAACCTCTTCTTTGTCCTCTCTCTCAAAACAAAAAAAAGAACTCTTCTTTGTAGTTTGGAAAGAGTAAGCAAGGATGGGAAGCATATTAATGAAAGAGTACTGTATGTCCACATTTTAAGAAAGGTAACAATTGAATTTATTTATTTAGTTGATGTTTTTTGAACACTAATGTTCTATGGTGATAAATAATGCTGAGGTCCAATGGCGTCGGCTCAGGGCCAGGAGCTCCGTCAAAGAAGATTTCGGAGCGTTTGTCGATAGGTTTCTCAGCCTCCGCCGCCCGCTGCTTCTCACTCACTCTCTGGTCTCACCTTTGCAATCAATGACAGGTTTTTTGTCTGTTGCTGCTCTATTTTCATATTCGAATTTAATATTAGTTGAATTCTTGATTGATGTTCATGCAAAATCTTGCTCATCAAAAAGCAATTGGATATTTTTAGATGCTAGATATATATTAGATTGATGTAAAATTTTGTTGCAAAAAATTGGAACTCTTCTTTCGTGTGGATTTTAACTTCGTAGCGCATGACTTATTAAACTGACTAGAGGTTTAGAGTAATCCACTAGGACATTTTTATAAGGAGTAAGAAGCTACGTCATGTTTGTTACATAAGTAAGTTACGCAGAAATTTAAAGACTCGGAACAGCATTAGATTACCTATAATAAATACACTATTTAACTGTTGAAGATTTGGAGATACAATTCTCTGCGTTATGTCGGCACTAATGACAAAAGCATCATATGTTTTCGTATAATTCAAGATGAACTTGTTATGGAATTTTCAAGTATACGTTATATCAACAGAATGCAGAAACTTGTTGAGAGGTTGCAAAGAAATTTGTTCGCCCATCTACGTCTTGATCAAGGTACGACAATGATGATGATGATGATGATGATGATGATGATGCCGAACTGATCAGAGCTTGAACTCTGTGTTGGCGTCGAATTCTTCAGAAGACGACAGTAGAGGATCCTGTCAACATATCCTTCAGTCTCTATCAGAATTTTCTATCAGAATTTTACTAACATTGAAACTATTTGCAGAATAACTTGTTCTATAATTGTAGCTACTGTTGCATTTTGATATACATGATTCTTGAAGTGACATTAGGAAAACCTGAAAGATCTTTCGAGTGAAAACTCGGCGGAGGCCGGCGCGGGCGCATCCCCCGCTGTGATCCTCTCTCTTGAGGGATTCGTGCATTTGCAGAAGTATCTCGCTGTAGCTAATCTTCCTCTTGCTCGTGACTGCTGTTTTTACTGCTTTTATGAAGGTGCATGTCATCGCCCCCGTCGTGTTCCTGTCCGTTGAAAAAGCCTGCCAGGCAGACCGACACTTTCATGTTACATCTTGTATTTTAGTTTATGGTTAATGCATGATCATCAGAAAGAAAATACAAACTGTTGTATCGGCAGCCTGTTGATAATCTTCACAGGCACTAAAGCATATGGCCTTTCCACCACTTGTACCCTTGGATCCATTCCTGCCTCCCTGAGGACTATTGTCATCCCATTTTCTCCTGATGAAAAAAAAACAAGTTAATCTAGAGAGAGAGAGAGGGGAGAGAGGGGAAGTTGTTTACGTGTTTATGTTGTAGACGAGTGGCAAGTCAAGAACAGTTCCACTGTGGCAAGAATCAACGACGGCGTGAAGAGTGACGCCCTTGATGAGCGGGTTAACTAAAGTTTGATTAATGTAGTTATCGAAAATCATGCCGTTCGTCTCGAAATCGAGCGGACATATAGTTTCATCAAAGCCGTCGATCTCATCGCCGTGGAGGCCGCGCTGCCGGAGGCCGTGGCCAGAGAAGTAAAACACCAACGAGTCTCCCGCTTCAATCCCTCTCATCAGCCACCGGAAACTATCCTCTATGTTCTTCCTCGTAGGCTCAAGATACGCTTCTTTTTCTGCAAATATTTCTTTCTACCATCAAACAAGGGCCATAACAATATATTTACACACAAGCAAAAAGAAATTTGATTTTTGACCTGCAAGAATGAGGATGGATTCAGGAGGGAAATGAAATTGGTGAATCAAAAGATCTCTCATATTCTTCATGTCATGTATAGTTCCCTTGAGCTCGAACTTCTTCTTTTTGTAACTGATGCAGCAAAGCAGCGCCCGCTTCCCCCTCGCCGGCTGTCTCAGGGTGTGATCAGAGCAGGTGACGAGCTGTGGCCTCTGCCGCGCTGGCTGTCATTGCCCAAGTTCTTCTGCCTGCGGCGGTAGCAGAACCCCTTTGATTCAGCCATGATCTTTGTGTCTGCTTTCCAACGGAGCTTGCTTTGTTATGCTAAAGACAAGAATATATATGATCTTAAGCAGAAAATTGCTTTTGGATTGTTTAATGTGGGTGGGAGATTTTTTATTGATCAAGGAATTATTTTGTGTTGATCAAGGAATTGCTGTTGCGATAAGAAAGACAAGATTCTTGTTGTTGGATGAGATTATGGATTTTAAACTAGAAAGATCGGTATTATCCTTGGACTTCCTGACTAGCAGTTCGTATGGTTTTTTTCTCAATGTTGGTGAAAATACGATTAAAGTTTTATAAATTAGAAATTTTTTTAGCTTCTGCAAATGGATAAGACGCATGAGCGTCATGCGTCTCATGATAAAACGATGCCTGATCGGATGAAACATTGCACACACTTCTACCCGATCGGGTAAAACTAAAAACGCATGAAGTTGATGCATCTCAGGGTGATATAAATGAAGCTCATATGTTTTCACCCTTTTATACATATATTATGGGCAACACATTGCACACATGCACAACACATATTTCCCTAAGCATATTGTCACCATTTCCTCCGATTTTTGGCGTATTTCTGACAAATTTGGTTGAACATCATCCAAAGGTATGTAGTTTTATTTTTATTGTTATAAATGTAATGTTTAGAAACATGCTAATTAGGGATTTATTGCATAAATTATGTCGTTGTATGATGTTATATTGGGATAGTAAGATAATCCAAGTTGATGGTATTGTATGTCATGAAACCGACCAGCCAAGAGCATCACAACGCTACACAAATTATGGTAAAATTGGTCATGACAGTAGAAACTGTACCACCGAACATACTTGATTGTTGCTATTTGCTGAATATAACGGGTTATAAGCAATACTACTCAGCCGGGTAGAAGTGTGTACATTATTTCATCCGGTCAGACGTCATTTTATGGTGAGAAGCACGAGTCTCATGCGTCTTATCTATTTGCATAATCTTTATAAAAAAAACCCTATTTAAAAAAAATTATCTTATTTTCGCCGACATTGAGAAAAAGCTCAATTTGTGCTGACGAATAAAACAGGATGCGAAGTAAAAGAGTTATTCTGCCATGCATAGGTTCATGGAATTTGTTGATTAAATGCATCGTTTATCTTTTTGTTTTGGTTAAGACAGTCATATCCGATAGATGAGTTTTTTCCTCTTAAAAAATTTAAAAGAAGAGGCCGACAACGGTCCACGTAAGAATCAGATGCCCATTTTTTATTTCTTGATAATATTTTTAAGGAAAATGTTGGATTGCATAACGCATACTATAAAAGATTACATATGAATTTGAAAAATAAAATACAACAATTAAGATTTATCCTCTTGAAAAATAAATGCCTATATAAGAAAAACAAAAAGTGACAAAATCCGACCTGCCGGATTCGAACCAGCGACCTAAGGATTTCAGCAATACAACTACAGTCCTCCGCTCTACCAACTGAGCTAAGGTCGGTTGTTGATTATATCTCAATGTAAAACTTAAACTACAGTCTATGGAATAGATTCGAAAGCGACAGGACCTCGACGGAAAATGAAAGTGTCGAGGTGAAAGTCGATAGAAAATAAGACTCGGACATAACACAGCCAGCAGAAACAGTAAAAGCCGAGTAATTAAATATTATTACAGTGAATAAAATGACCAAAACTGCACAAGGCGGCACCAAAATTAGCATCCCAACTATCTATCTGGACTAAGTTATTTACACATGATTTGACTTTAATTAATTAGAACTACACATAATTTCTCTTGTCTCCTACTAACACAATGAATACATCATTTAATTCCACAATTTGTTATACAGGAAAAAATGGAAACTTGAGCTCCCAACACTACAGTTGCTTCTACAATTGGAAAAAGTATACACCCCAGAGTTGAAGAATGGTCCAACTTCTTAAAACATCAAGAATCAATATAGTCTATTTAGGAGCAGATTTCACTGCCTTTACTCTCCTGATAAGAGACTCAGCAGCGTTGCACAAGCTGTTTATTCCAACCAACCTCATCCGGAATTCGTGAGCTAACACCTCCATCCTCTTCACATCATCTTCCAATTCATTCAGCTCAACAACCTGCTTCCTCCGGAGCAGCCCATATAGATGGATATAATGCAACTCCGATTTACCACTCCTCACTGCAACTCGTAGCAAAGCATCAGATTCCATATCTGTTGACTGTGGATCGAACAGAACAGCAAAGCAGCCAAATGAAAGGTCAGGGGTCTCAAAGAGTGGATCAACACCACTGCTTTCATGATTCGTGGTATTTACTCTGGCGCCTGGAGGGACTGATCTCCTCCTCGCCACCCTCATTATATGTGCGGCCTCCCTCATCCCACTGAGAAAAGCTCCATGCATAGTGGCCGGATACTGCTTGTTAGTCGCTTCTCCAGCAAAGAAAATTCTATCTGCAACGCTCTCTGCAAGGATATCGTAATCATCCCCTGAAGCACCAACTGCAACATAAGAATACGATCCGTACGAAAACTGATCCTGACCCCAACGAGTACAAACTGCCTGAATTGGATCCGGAACTGCAATTCCTTTAGGGCTGAAAATGCCCTTCAATATATCCAAAACTCTGTTCACAGATTCAATCGCAGAACTCTTTTCAAACTTGACAGCAGCTTCTCCAGCAACAAGAGCAATAAGGAGCGGCCCACCAGCTACAGCAGAATAACTATAAAAAAGGAAGTATTCGCCTCTCATACTAGGATCGTCGGTCAAATGCCCAAAGGTGTCAATCTCTCCACCCCAAAAATCATATGGGAACAAAATGGCAACTTTGTTCAACAACCCAAAACCTAATCTATCAATTGCATCCTTTTTCCGTTGAGGAAGCTCTGGCGCAAACTCAATTGTCCCTCTCTTGAGCACTCCTAGCGGGACTGTGCAAAGCACCATGTCACCTTGATACTCTTGCCCTCCGGCATATACCATAACCCCATCACTGCCGTATCTCACACAACCAACCGGCCGTTCATAAAAGATCGGAAGGTCCTCAGCCAAAGCTCTAACAAGCCTCCCATTCCCCCCAGGTATGAAACAATGATCCCCACCCATTTCGTAGGGGTCATCCTGATCCCAGAAAGCCATAGACAAATTCGACAACAGTGTTGCATTGGCATACTCAAGATTCGCTAAATGCCAATCCAATAACATCCTCTCCAATGGCTCCTCAGCTACTTTATACACACGCCTAAATGCCTCCAATGCCGTCCCCAAAGAAATATCCACGCTCCTAATCTCCTCCATGACCCCCTGCCTAAGCTTACAAACCCTATCCAGCAACTTATTAAACGAGCTCTCCACTTTCGAATCAACATCAGAATTAACCATTCTTCCATTGGGTAAGTACAAGGGACAAATATCCCTTACCTTATGAAGTGGCAATCCAAGCTGGCGCGCCAAAACACCCAACGGGTTCCCATTGATTCCGGTTAACACGCTCCCACCTAAATCCGCCGCGCCAACAACAATGTCGTCACTTCCGCTCATTTTCTTAGTCCGAACTCTACCTCCGGGCCGGGCCCTGCCCTCAAGAACGACAACCTTGAAGCCCAGGAAGATCAGCTGCCTAGCGGCGACCAAACCAGATAGGCCTGCGCCGATCACGATCACGCTTCCCTGCGGCAATTCGTCCGACGAGTTGCTCTTTACATCCTTGATCGCAGAGGCGATACCAAAATTGATGTATCCGTAGTGGAGGAGGAAGTTGTAGGCGGAGTTCACAAGGTTTTTGTGCTCGACGCGTATCGACTCCAGCACCTGGTCCCTGGTGAGCCAAACGGCGACGTTCGAGCGCCATCGGGCCAGAATGTGGTTGCGCACGATGATGTAGTTGGCCTGCTCCGAACCGCCGATTTGCGGAACGACGTTCGCCTCAATTTCTTCCTCCGTCAGTGTATCGACGGGAAACCCTACAGAGATTGCAATTAGGGCTTCGATGTCAACCTCCTTAGAGAGGTCGGACGGACCCCTCCGCTTGCGGAGGTAGCCGGTCAGAGCATCGGCATCTTCATCTTCGTCAGCAGCCGAGGCGGAGGCGGCGGACGATTTCGCCTGGGGGCGGAGAACGCGCAGGCGCGAAGCGGTCGACGAAATCATATCAGTGAAGATTCTCTTACGACGACGCCGTCTCTTGCGCGGTTGGGATTCGGGGCTCGGATCGTTTCCGAAATTGCTAGTTTCCATGGGTTCGGTGCCGGTGGTGTATTCGTTTGTTTCCGTCGGTTCGGAACTGGATTTCGGATCGGCGTGAGAAGCATCAGGGTCAGGAGGCGCGTTTTCTTCGATGGGTATAGGGATGCCGGTGGTGGACTCCGGCGGCGGCGCCGTGGTTTCCATCGGTGCAGGAGGTGGAGGACGACGGCGGAAGCGCAAATTAGGGTTTTACACTCAGAGTAAGAGCTGTGCGGCCAACGCGCCTATTTTCTCTTTTTCGGTTTTACCGTTTTAGACGTAGAATTTAGGAAATTACGTGTCAAAACTTAAAAAAATTATTGGTGAATAGAGTAAATTCATTTGAGGCTAAAGTCTAGATTGTAATAAATTTGCAACTATATTGTACTAGACACTAGTATTATTTTGTCCCTCTAATTTAAATAATTTATATACATATTTTGATTAAGTTTATTTACATATTTTGTCACTTATGCTATTATTCTTTCCTCACAAATCACAATGGGAGTTCCAGCACAAGGCCACATTAATTCTTCATTACAAGGGCTTCCACATGACCTTGGTCCACACCAACTACAACCACAACCGCCTCATCCGTTCCCGGGGCCCCGCCGGCGCCGCCCTTCTTCCCCACCCGCATTTCCGATTCGCCACCATCCGATGTGATTATGAGCTTGCGGCGAAGAGAATCAGCGTCCCCGCGCCTGAAGCATTTTTCAAGCGCCACCCGAACGACTGATCCCAACGATCCATTGCTCAACTTTCTACTAACACAAATTGATCGATCATCAAAAGCAGCAGCCATAATCAGCAACACCCTTGAGTACTAGAGCACCATGTATTGGCTGCTCTGTCCTCGATCTGCCCCCAATCTATGACGTCGGCCCCCTCCACCTCGCTGCCAGTCATCTCCGCCTAAAAACCAACAATCTGCAGCGATGAACTCCAGCCTCTAGAGAGAAGATCCATCCTGCCTCAAATGGCTCGACTCCAAGCCCCTAAACTCGGTTCTGTACGTGAATTTCGGCAGCATTCCAGTTCTGAGTGAGTTTGCGTGGGGGCTTGCTCTAAGTTTCGTGCGGATAGTGAGGCCGGATTTGGTCCAGGGTGAGAATGCTGCTCTACCGCCCAACTTCTGGGAGGAAATCGGGGCAGAGGGATTGTTTCGGGGTGGTGCCCTCAAGGAAGAGGCGCTCAGCCACCCAGCGGTAGGAGGATTCTTGACACATTGTGGATGAAACTCGATTCTGGAAGGGGTGTGCAGTGGGGTGTCGATGCTCTGCTGGCCTTTTTTTGCTGATCAACATGTCAATTGTAAGTATGCGTGTAAGGAATGGGAATTTGGGATGGGGACTAAGAGAGATGTAGAGAGAGACCAAGTTGGGTTTCTTGCAAGGGAATCGATGGGTGGAGACAAGGGTGACGACGGCCGTTGCCGGTGGTGGGTCATCGTGTTTCAATTTGGATAAATTGCGTTTTGCCCTTGGAATGCATATTTGATTATGAGCTTTCTTAAAGTTATCAATAAAACAAAAAATATAAAATAATCAGATCTAAGCATCCAACACACACGGTGTGAATTGTTCGGCAAAGGGAGTAATGAATTAATCCATAGATTAATAGTTGTGCTTATTTCAAATAATAGAAACTTGAAAATCACAACCAAAATGAAATCAACCATACTAAATCAAACGTGTTAATGCAGGAGCTCCTCAATAAATTTCTTAAAATCCAGAAACGAAGAGCCATCAGGCGCAGCAGACTCCTCTGCTTTCCTCTTCCACTCCAAAACATTCGTCTTCATCTCCTTGCCCTTGTCCCCATCCATCATCTGTGTCACCAACAACTCGACTTCATCTCTCTTCACATTGTTGTCTATCTCCATCCCTATCCCCCACTCCACACAGCTGTACCGACAATTCGTCTGTTGTTCCGCGAAGAAAGGCCAGAAGATCATGGGCACCCCGCCCACAACACTCTCAAGAGTTGAGTTCCATCCACCATGCGTCAAGAATCCCCCAATCGCAGGGTGCTTCAGGACCCGCTCCTGCGGGCACCAGCTCACTAGCATGCTCCTATCCTTGGTCTCCCCCACGAACTCAGGCGGTAGCATCGCCGCCTCACCGGCCACAATATCCGGCCTAATGATCCACAGAAAAGGCTTCTTGCTGTTGGCCAGCCCCCACGCAAACTCTGTCATTTGATCAGCAGTCATGACGGTGATGCTGCCGAAGTTCACGTAGACTACAGACTCGGGCGCCATGGAATCGAGCCACGCAATGCATTCGGCATCCTCTTTCCATAGGCTGGAAGTGAAGGGTTTATCAAGGCCTTCGTCGTGGACGTTGTCCAACATCAGCTGGAGAGGGCCGATGCTGTAGACCTTGGGAAACATGGCGTAGAGAGCGGCGACAACGTCGCGCTCCAAGGCGTCGAAGGTGTTGAGGATTAACGCTTTGGCTCTGGGGATAGCGGCGGCTTCTTGGATGAGGAAATTGAGACATATGTCATCGCCATTTGTGGTTCTGATGAAAGATGGAATGTCGCCAAGTCTGATGTTTTTCATTCCTGGAATCCAGTCAATTGTTGTTTCTAGATACCCGTTTGTCAATTGGCTAATATCTGAAAAATGTAATTGTGAAAATTTTTCTTATGATCATATAATGCTTTACACGTAAATCAACAAAAATAAATTTGAAATTGAAATATTTACGTAGAGAAAACTTATTTATCTAGTGTCGTATGGAGTTGACTCTTTTTTTCTCTCGAAAAGAGGTGCAGTGAAATTTGATCCTAAAATTGTTTGTTTATTGAGAAGATCTTCACGGCTTGGATATCTCAAAAAATAAGTTAACTTAAAAAATAGAATTTCTATGGAAAAATTTAGAAGTAACATTTATTATTTACTACGTCCTATAATATTGTTCTCAGTTAATTAATTAATACATTTTCAACTCTACACAGATTGGATAGAAATATGTACGTGCAATTGTTGTAAAATATACCCTAATACAACGCAGCATCATGTGAAGTTTCCAAATTAATGAAAAATTAATGAATTTAATAAAAAACAAATCTTTTACTTGGAAAAAGAGTAACAATGGACTAGCTTCCAGGGAAGTGGACATACTATAAATTAAAATAATACCACATGCAAGTTGCAAATCTTGAAGATCTCCATGCTTAATTATATGCTTTGACAGTGTAAATTAAGGTAGTGTCAGTATGAACGTGGCTGTCAATTCATATTAATATGATTTCAATGAAAAATTTAATCCTGATGAATAGAAAATTATGTCACATTTTCAATATGATTTCAATGAAAAATTTAATCCTGATGAATAGAAAATTATGTCACATGCATTTTCGCCTCTAGATGTTATTTTTTATGATTTCATATATCCTCTAGACATGAAAATATTCTTCTCCAAAATCCACCCAGAAAGACATGCGATGACTAATATATTACAAAGTATATTTTAAAAGGAAAATATGACTTTAAATTTCAAATTATTTTTATTTTGTTAAAAATGACTTGAATTGTTGAATATATATATCATCAATAAAATCATGAACTATCGATATTTTATACTCAAAAAATGTCAAACTATTAAAAGTTATCAGTTAAAATCATGAAATACGGATAATTTATTTTTGATTTCATTTTCTGGCTCTGAATTGTCGATATATTTTGCCAGTGTATGGTGCAACGATAGTGAAACTTTATATTCCGGTAGAAATGTCAGTGGAAAATGTACACTACAACACATCTGATACATGCAATATGACGACATGTACAGTGACAAAATATTCCAAATAAAGGAAGAATGAATTACCCTGAAGAGGAGTATATCCTTTCTCAACAAGATCTTTATAGTGCGCAATCGCCAAGACGCCGCAGGCGCTGCTGGTCCAAAACAGCACCTCCGGCAGCCGGAACCGCTCCGCCGCCTTCAGCGTGAAGCTCATCACGCCGTCGGAGACGATGCAGCTCACCGGTGCGCCGGAACTGTTGAGCTTCTCGATCAACTCGCAGAAGGGCTCCAAGCAAGTGGTGGTGGTGGAGACGCAGAGCGCCGGGAGGTCCTGAGTGACGTCGGCGTCCGAAGGCGGGAGCCCGTCGGGGATCGCCTCAAAGCGGAACCCCGGCAGGCCGGCCACGGCAGCGGCGCCGTGGGACCTGATGAGGCGGCGGTAGTTGTACTCGGTGTTGACGAAGGTGACGAGGAAGCCGTTGTGGTGAAGGAGCTTCGCTAACTTGAACATGGGGTTGATGTGCCCCTGCGCCGGATAGGGTATGCACACGACGTGGGGTTTTGGTTCGACTTTTGAAGAGCCCATTGCGTTTCTTCACACACTACACACACTGATACAAAAAATTGTATTGGTATATGAAATTGTAAGCAAGATGTTGTGTGGCGGGGGGGGGGGGGGGGGGGTTAAA
>JAYDZE010219081.1:0-20494 GCA_034509125.1 Monilaria moniliformis
TCGGGTTGAGATTTTTTTCGGGTTGTGATTTTTCAACCCTAACCATGTCGGGTTGTCGGGTTAATCGGGCCAACCCATGGATTTCGGGCTAAATTGACATCCCTAATTACCATGCAATTGATTCCAGAAGCACTTCTAAAACAAATTGTGGTCTATCATCTGATTCTTCTCTTGAAAATTATCTCCAAATGTCCAAAGTAAAATGTCTATTTGATCTTATTTCTTTTCAAATCTTTCATCTTATTTGTAAAGTAAACCCTAATTTTAAAAAATCTTTGAAGTATGTTGTGTGGATTCGATTATCACAACAATTTAGGGACTAAGGACATTATTAATCTAGGAATTGAAAGCCTTAATACTAAATTGAATACTAAGTTTGGGAAATTACAGTGAAGGTTTCCACGGAATGCAACTGAATTACACATCGCTTTTAATATTTTAGATAATATCACATATGTGGTCCCAAATAGTTAAGATTCTCACTTATGTTTTGACGTGTTTTTCGAGTCCATCTTGTATTGAACATCTTTGTCTGGTCACGCATCTTTGCAGTGGCTGAGCCAGAAAATTCCAACAGTTGGGGTTTACTATTTCATTGATTTTATTTTTTCTTTTTCAAAACAACATGGTTGTTTTTTTCATGACTCATTCTTTATTTCTTATTATTTTTTCTACAACTTCTACCTGTGTTAATGGTATTCTTAGATGCCTAATTTATCTTATCAGTTTTTGTCCCTATTTTTTAGTGTGTTTTTAATAATATTAAAGCATGTCTGAAAATTATAAATAGAAACTCATGTTTAATTTGTCTTTTCTACACTTTGCAAATTACGTTAAGTTTTATTCTAATAATAATTTAGGAAATGGTCATGTATTTATCTTATTGTATACTTCAAATGAAGGATATGAGATACCAGTGGTCCAAAAACGAGTTTGGTACATGCATAAGAATATATACATATATATATATATATATAGTGGTCAAATTTTTTAAAAGGAAATTATACATCGAAATATCGAAACCTAAACATTACACGCCACACGTATCACCCTAGATTTTTATGTTTAGAACTCATCAATTATAGCAACAAACAAACAAAAAGCAAAATTGGAGAAAGGTTTTATCATGACATGAGTTTTTATAGTTTTCCCGACGTATATTTGCACTTGGCACATTACTTGTATTTTTTTCTTTTTTTGTGAGTTAACTATTTAACCTAAAGAAAATCAAACTTGCTTACAAATAAAATAGAAGTTCACTTGATTTATCTCTATTGATTTAATTAATTCAAAATTCATTGAGAGTGAAAGGGGCTCGAAAATCCCTATATATGTAAATAAGCAAGTGCAAGTCTGTCTACATAATATTCAATTTCTTCAAAATCCATTCACAATGAAAGGGGCTTTTGTCCGAAATCTAAATGTCTGCAGAGTTACAAGTATAAAGTAAACTAAAATGATGATCAGCTATTGCTTTTAGAATACTACCATTTCCTTCAATTAGAAAGATTTTGGGAAAAAGTGGAAATCTAAAAAATATAAAAGGATGAATAAGTTGAAATGTTAATTAATTGTATGATGGTACTTTCTTTTTGTGAAGTTGGTATATGCTTGCAACTTGTAACGTAAGTTTGTTGCATGCAATTAAGGAGATGGAAGGTTGTGGAATTACACCACTTTGTGAGTCAGCCCTCGTGTTCAACCCTTTATTTAATTTCTTATATTCATTAATTAATACCACGAAATTCGGTCCAGAGACTTGTATGCATTATGTTAAGATTATGAGAATGAAAGATTTAAATATATACAGACTCATCAGGGTAGCCAAGAGGCCCAAGGTTTTTATTAGTATTAATTTCTTTTTTTTCTTTTTTTTTCTTTTTTTTTTTTGTGGGGAGGGGATTTTTAATAATAGTTAATAAGTTCACTCATGTAAAAAAAATGGTAGCTGATTTTTATGCATTATTCCTTCTCTTTTGGATTGTCTGGAGGAGACCTTTACCAATTACATTTGATTAAAAAATTTTATTAGCAACTCTTATGGCTTCTTAAACCGTCACATTTTTAATGAGCTTCGTACATTTTTTAGACTTAAAAATTTAACAAGAGCTCAAAAGTTCAAATGTTCAATTCAAAGAGAGATTATATAAGAAGAGCTTTCATTTTTTAATTTGCCAAACACCAATAAATATTAGAATTCGTCAAACCAAAAGGTTTTTGGCGAACATGAAATAACAATCCAAAAAACCAAACAAAGGGGAAACACTATATAGGGTTATATTAGATAATAATATAATAGCATTTGAAATTGATGAAGTTAGTATCCACATCGCACCTATAGTTGAGAGGGACTGAAGTGAAGACTATATAAGTCAAAGTCGTCCATAAAGTTTTTCTGACAAGAAATTAATGGATGTACATAGAGGTTGAAATCGTTGATAAGAAATGTATGGTTGTGATATTGTAATTTCTTATGCATGGATTTCATACTTTTATTTGTTAAAATTTAGGTTGGTTTATGTTGAGATTATGTTGATCGATGGAATTTGGGTCCTTCTATTAGTTCCCCAAGGTTGTGCTTTTCCTATATTAGGTCCATGTGCTAACACAAAGCTGAAGATCTAACTTTAACATGTATATAATTTAAATGAGACTCTTTTATTTTTTTCAAATGAAAACATAGGGGTATAATTGAAAAACAAAAGTGCAAAAATTCAGTTTATAATAAAACGAAGATTTCATCAAATAAAAAATGATGGCATTTAAAAAGTTAAAAGTACATCATCTTTACCTTATAACATGATATAGAATTATTTTATGGATGCGCATATATTTAATACAAATTACGTAAATGAAGATCGAGATTGGCTGATAAACCGATCGATGCAACAGTTAAATCAATATAATAAAGTCCACATATAGTTAAATCAATATTTAATAAGAGTTCTACCCCAGACACATTCTACCCCAGAAACACTTGAGATTAACTAATATAAAATTCCATATATAGTAAGTTGATATGTAATAAGAGCTGGACCTTCAGATTAACTAATAATTAGATGTCGTACATTTCTCAAGTAATCTAAGGTTAACTTTTAAAAAATTACCCCCCCCCCCTTTAGTTTTATAAATATTTTACAAATCGCTATAATAATATACATTTGTTACTTGGTAGCAAAGCAGACGCGCTAAAAATTCAAGATTAGAAAATTAATAACTTTTCTTTTATGCCAACATTCATGTAAAACTCAAACTAAATCCATGATTATGTGTAGAAAAACATTGCGCCATATCAGTTTTTCATCGTTGACACAATTTAATTGCTATTGCGACAATGTCTAAATCTAAAAACTGAGTCAAAGTATGTGAATTTCTTAGCAATTAACGACCCAAGAATCTCACCAACAATTATCTTTAGTCATTAATCATTAATCATTAATCATTAATCATATCATTTGAAGTATTGGAATTTCCGAGATAAGCTGAAGCTAGCTTGGAATACTTTTAAAACTTGTCTTAGAAAAGTGTAAGATAGGTAACAAATTCAAATATTCTCTTCGCCTCATCGAAATAGTCCATTATTAATTTTTTGAATGCCTAGTATTGTAGTCCATTTTCAAAATTTGAATTATTGAACTAAAATAACCTTTTTAATATTTGTGAAGATAATATATAAAGCAATAAATAAGAATAAAATAGAAGAACTACATATAAATTATATAAAATATGGACTATATATATCTTCATGGTACGGCGGGAGTACTTAATACATCCTATATGTATACTGTAAATATTTAAGAGTCTTGGCTAATTTAGCATAAACTGTAGAAGAAATAAGTGAGTGGAAATAATTGATTCTCAAAGAAGAAATACGGCCATAGCCCTTTCTGCAGATACTTGTACAGAAGCTTCTCTTTTACCCACTATCATTTAAATTATTGTTCAACCGATCTAACATGCCGCATACATGATTGGTTGCTTGTTTCCTCGATATTCAAAGTGATTAATACCACTTGACATTAATTTCCTCCAACTTGATTCAACCATAAACGTCAAAATCAAACTAGTATAGTAGCTGTAGCTAAGATCAGTTATAAGTACCTCATATTGATTGTTTGAGAAATATACAAGTGTTTGCAACCATGGATGATGGTGTGAAGGAGATGGAAGCTGTGCAGCCATGGAAGGAGCAGATAACTCTGCGCGGGCTGGTGGCGAGCGTGGTGATCGGATCCATATTCAGCATTATCGCAATGAAGATAACTCTGACGATTGGGATCACTCCTCACTTCAACGTGTCGGCGGCGCTGCTTGCGTTCATATTCATTCGGACGTGGACCAAGGCGCTGGCGAAGATGGGGATAGCTTCTGCTCCTTTCAGCAAGCAGGAAAACACCATGATTCAGACATGCTCTGTTGCATGCTATAGCATTGCTCTTGGAGGTTAAATTTAGAAACCTCACCACAATGGACTCAAACATGAGACCTTTAGCCTGCAGGTTAATTGTTTTACTGCTTGGTTCGATTATTTGTTTTGTTGATTATGATTTAGGAGGATTTGCATCGTATCTGCTGGCGATGAACAAGAAAATGTTTGAGCTATCGGGCGGGTGGAGCGTTGCGGGGAACAGTGCGAGTAGCATAAAAGAGCCTGGGATCGGTTGGATGACTGCTTTCATGTTCTTGGTTTGTTTTGTAGGCCTATTCGTCTTGATTCCTCTTCGAAAAGTGAGTGTGTTTATATATATCAAGTTGTGATTGGTTATTGTGATTCTACTTCATCTGATTAGTTGTTTGAACAATGTA
This sequence comes from Monilaria moniliformis, assembly GCA_034509125.1. Taxonomy (NCBI): domain Eukaryota; kingdom Viridiplantae; phylum Streptophyta; class Magnoliopsida; order Caryophyllales; family Aizoaceae; genus Monilaria; species Monilaria moniliformis. The sequence goes on from JAYDZE010219081.1 coordinate 4,807, forward strand.
TAGATATTGATAATCGACTACAAATTGACATTTCCTAGTGGATTGGCAACTGCAGTACTAATCAACGGGTTCCACGGCAGAGGAGACAAAATGGCTAAGTAATATAATTGTTTTGACTAATTTTATCAACCCTTTAATGACAACATTAATTGATTTTGTAGGAAGCAAGTGAATGGGTTCATCAAGAGCTTCGCAGGCAGTTTCGTGTGGGGTTTCTTTCAGTGGTTCTACACAGCAAAAGACAACTGTGGTTTCTCGCAGTTCCCCACTTTCGGCCTCCAAGCAAAGAAGCAAACGTATGAAAGCTTAATCTATTCAATTATGACATATAGCTAGTATATGATTAACTAGCATATATGTGCAGATTTTATTTCGATTTTAGCATGACATATGTGGGAACTGGTATGATCTGCTCCCACGCCGTAAACTTGTCGTTGCTTCTGGGAGCTGTGGTTTCATACGGATTGATGTGGCCGCTCATCGCCAAACGTAAAGGAGAGTGGTTTCCGGCCGATATTCCCGAATCCAGCATGAAAAGTCTCACTGGCTATAAGGCGTTTATCCCCATCGCCCTCCTTCTCGGAGATGGCCTCTACAACTTCATCAAGATATTGGGCATCACATTCATCAACATCCACAACCGCAGAGCCAAGTCCAACATCGATCTTCCCAGGCAAGACGAGGCCTTCGTTAGAGAAAACATCCCTCTCTGGGTAGCGGCTGCGGGTTACCTCATCTTCGCCATCATCTCCATTGTCGCAATCCCCTTCATTTTCCCCGACCTCAAATGGTACCTAGTTTTGATGGCCTACGTGGTGACGCCGTGCCTGGCCTTCTGCAACGCGTATGGGGCCGGCCTCACCGACATGAACATGTCCTACAACTACGGCAAGGTGGGCCTCTTCATCGTCGCCGCCATGTCCGGGAAGGAGCACGGCGTCTTGGCCTCGCTCGCCGCCTGCGGCATCTTCAAGTCCATCATCAACGTGTCGTGCATTTTGATGCAGGATTTCAAGACCGGCCACCTCACGCTGGCGTCGCCGAGGGCGATGCTGCTGAGCCAAGGTGTGGGGACGGCGCTCGGGTGTGTGATCTCGCCCTTGAGCTTCTTCCTCTTCTACAAGGCGTTCGACATCGGCAATCCGGATAAGGAGTTTAAGGCCCCTTTTGGGATAATATATAGGAACTTGGCTATCATCGGAGTGGAAGGCTTCTCGGCGCTGCCGCAGCACTGCCTCCAGCTGTGCTACGGGTTCTTTGCGGCGGCGGTGGCTATCAACTTGGTGAGGGATCTGTCGCCGGGTAAGGTTGGGAAATGGATGCCGCTTCCAACGGCCATGGCTGTGCCGTTTCTGATCGGCGGGTACTTCGCGGTGGACATGTGTGTGGGGACGCTGGTTGTGTTTCTGTGGCATAGGCTGGAGCCGGAGACGGCGCCGCTGATGGTGCCGGCGGTGGCGTCGGGGTTGATATGTGGGGAGGGGCTTTGGATACTTCCGGCGTCGATTCTGGCTTTGGCTAAAGTGAGGCCGCCAATTTGCATGAACTTCTTAGCTGGCTAGTAATTTAGTTAGTCTCTGTTAGGTTGGTTTATAGGTAATAATTAAATGTACCCACTTCTTATAACTTATAGATATAGGAATTTAGAAGTATACACCCTTACAAATGTATTAAGAATATGTTTTGAGGGACCGATAAACAAATAAAGATTTTTTTCCGTCACCATTTTTCACCGTTTTTGAATAATCTATACATAATGTGTGTCAGCGACAACAATGTTTTGTTTGTTTGTTTATTATTTATTTGATGGGTTGTCCAGATCTGAATTGATGATCATTTTAAAAATAACATAATATCAACTTTTACTGTTGCACGCCAAGAATGCACAGATGCGATCAATATTTAATTATATTACGAAAATTAACATTTTAACCAGATCATTTAGATAATGTGCTTTATGAATTATTAATCAATTTGGAGTTTTTGACGTGGGATAAATATCTACATCTTAATTTTATATCCGAGCTCAAAATTAGAAGTGGCGCTTTTACTACGAATCAAAATATATGGACTTACTGAAACATTTTAGAAATTTGATTAAATCTACAACTTGGTTCAAATGTTAGGATTGGCAGCTCCATTTAGCAATTATCCTAAATTTATAACTTTATTTTTAAAAGTAAGAAATTGTCACTGCTTAAGTTAAAGCTAACAATTTTAACTTTTGAGCTATAGATAATTTACATGTATGTTCAAAAGAGAAATAATTACATATAATAACATGATCCTTACATAATTTCCAATTTATAATCTGACTTTCAAATGGTTGCAAAAAAAAAAATAACATTTAATTATAATTTTTCCAATTACAACTACTGAAAATTTGACGAAATTAAAACAGGCTCTGATTTTATTTTTTATGAAATACACGTGGACTGACCGACCATCCATCCACTTTAAACGACATTATTCATATGGTATCATGCATATTAGATATAATTTTAATTTTCAACATGAATTCTAATTCAATTCGCACAAAAAATAGATAAAAAGAATGCAACCTTAACAAATTTTAGCAATTACTAACACCAATTTCAAATTGGGAGAAATTAAAATAACCCCATTTCATTAAAAAAAAAGTCCATTTCATGCATGTTGAAATTTGAAATTTGGTTTTATAATGTTTTTACATAGTTTGTTGACAAATAACTTCATACATAGATTTTTGTTGTACACAAGCGAGTTCCTAAATATAGAAAAGTATCATATTTCTATTTCGCATGCCGTAATTGCAAAAATTTGTTAAGATTCACTTTAGTCATGTAAGAAAACAAAATATACGCATCAAATTCCTGATATAATATACAAGTAGGAAACGTTGTCGTCTCATGAAAGATAATGTTTGTTGTGCAATGAAATTATATAATTGTATATAATTATACCTATTATGTTCAGAACTTGTGGATAAATTTTCCATTTTCAAATTTCAATATGGAATGGGACCACCTGAACGTTTGACCTAAACACAATTTTCGAACTTTTAATGAAACATCTTCTTTACCATACAAAACCTACCTATAAATTCAAGTCGTAGCTAATTGATTCATGTGTATGTATTACATGTTATTGAGAAATACATAAGCTTGTTGGGGAATGTTATATACTTGCTAGTCATCTTCAATTGGATTTTTAGAATTACCAACTTGTGTCAATTGCTTGAATTGCGAAGCTGCAAAACCCTTTATATCCTCTTGTATTTTCTTGTGAACGAGTAATATTTCTGATAAATCGGTAACTCTTTTTCTATCAAATGATCACTGTCGCCTTCCCTTCGAAAACAATTTAATTTTATATGAAAATAAAATAAATTAAAGTACTAAAATGGGACAATCCAATTTATAGTATCTTTATAAGTGTCGGTAATAATCGTTGCAAAGCCCCTATAATATAAACTCTACCTCATTTTTATAGCAAGAATTGGCTAATATACAAAGCCTACATGAACAATTCATGGTTTTTAAACTAACAGAGTAACAGTAGGCCTCCTCACGAAAAATATTTGCAATATCATCTAATATACAGGTACAAAATTAGGCAATTATTATACCAGCCAAAACATCGCTCTTACCCCGCGTAAAAATGGTATAAACTAATCGAATGGCATCGAGCCACCCATCCAAAGATTCCCAAGATTCAGCAACCTGCAGCGGCCAACAAAATGACATCAAAAAGCAGAAGAAGAGAGCAGAAAGTTTATTTTTAAATAAAAGGAAGATGAGCTTGATAAGCATAAATATCTTACCAGGAAAACAGGCCCGTGGGTTGTGTCAATGCACAGGCCAGCGCCTGGTGGTAGCGTAAGATCAGCACATGCCGATACAGAAACAATATCTGCAACATAGATTCTGATGACCGGTTTACTGGTCGGAGAATCCACTGATCTCGATGAAAGACTCAGAGATGAATATCTCTGTTCTGCTTTGCTAATCTGCATGAAAATGATTCTTAAGTTTCATTTGAGAAAGTAGCATTGTGACGCAGAAAAGGATAGCATAAGGAAGAATAGATAATGTGATTGAAGAATCTCATGGCAAAATTTAGCAGACATGTAACCCTAGTAAGAAGTCAATAGGTAAATTTTCAAACTTTGGGAATTTTTTTAAGTAAATAGTCATGAAGGGTGAAGAGACCACCAGAAAAACAAAGGTTATCTGAAATTCAACAAAGTTACTAGGAATAGGGATCTGAATTTAATCTTTATGTTCCAATGTAACTGAAATTTGAACATAGCAGGCTATCAAATGATTAGATTACTGCTTCATATGGGCACTTTGTATTCTTAATTTGCTTAATAACAATGATTCGATGACTATCCTTGTTCCCAAAGAGAGAATCTGATGCTTGCTCGATATGTTTCAGACAAAGCATAACAGTGATAATCCTTCTTTTTTAAGCATAAGCAAAGACTCTTCCTACCTGTTGAAGCCCTTCATGATTTAGCACAAATTGAGAATTTTTCCAATCACTGTGAGGTGCAACTGGGTTCCCAACAGGCGGTGCTGTCAGATATCCAACCTTTAGATATGGCAACGGAAGCTGAAAAAATACAAATATGTTCAGATGTATTATTTGGACAAAGGATGTCCCAAAGTATAACTAGCTCCAAGAAGATAAATTGAAGTGCAAAGTCTATCTTATCCTGCTGCCAGAACAAGGAGAAGATACAGCAAATATGAACAGATAAATAGGATATTACAAAGAAAAATCGGGGAAAATAAAATACTATATCCAAACTAGAATACCTTTAAACTTTTCAGAATTCCTTTAATTCTCATTCTTTAACGTCGTGCATTTATGCCTCTATACAGGTTACGCGTTTCATATAGTATGGAATACTAACTTGCAATTTTAGGGCCTAGGAAAATGTGAATAGAAAGGTTATGGAAGGTCTGGGAAAGGGGTGACGAGACCGGGAAGGGGGGGGGGTGGGGTAGATTAGAGAACTGTTCATATTTAGGCCTTAATTTCAATAATTAATAATAATTTCAGCGCAAATCAGATTCATAAATAATAATCAAGTCAAAATATTTCTAAAAATCCATCATTTAGTCAAATTATGAGAGATTTTCTCTAACAAAAGTAATTTTCCTGTACATTGTATTAATTATTTAAGTTAGGAACTAAATCATTCTATATATATATATTTCTTTTAGACCAGGAGTGCTAGGAGATGGGACAAAATGTCTTATCACAAGTTTTTATCCAAGTTCAAATAAGCCAAGCTTAAAAGTTTTAAATTGTGGCCACATTTTTTAATCAACTTTATAATTAGTGATGATTGCATATGTGTACTACATCTATGCTATGGACTTACTTTCAAGGGGGCGCCATGAATTCACCTTCTGATATATACGATGCTATGAACACATGTTTGGCTAACAATGGGTTCACCTTAGGGGAACCAATACCCATGCTATTGTTCACTTTTATGGATTTGCGACAAATTATCTTTGAGGATCAAACTATGTAATGAACTTACCCTCCGGAGGTCACCAGGGACTCACCTTCAAAGGATAAAAAATCTATGCTATGGACGAGCCTCGAAGGAATCTTCAATTTTGTTGCACCATGCATCTTTAACAATATAGCTCGATTCTTGTAGCTCCAATTAAGTGCTTTAAATACTCAACCCTCAGCTCTTCCCTCCAACTCAAAAGGTTTTAGCAAGGCAATAACATGAGATGTGATGAGCCCTAAGCCAAGAACGTCTAAATCTAGAAAATTTAATGTACATAATTCATATTGGTTATGTCAAATACTTGATGAATTTTCAATAAAGTTTTGGATAAAATATGAAGGTTATTCTTCAGTCTTTTATTTGAAAGTATCGTTTTTAACTAAAGCAAGATTAAAAGTTGAACTGAATAATGAGTATGCTATTCTATGACATTTCATTTTGACTGATGTGTAGTTTTTGTGTTAACTTAAGATTATTTAAAACATAACAATGTTTTCTTTGAAGACTATTTATCTTATAAACTCCGCTGCATATTTCAGTGCTGTTGCAAGGTTTCGTATAGTCAGGTCCCACACCAGATACGACTCTCATGCTTCAAATGTTTATATGTTGTTACAAATGATTCATCTAGCAACTTGGGTTAACTATTTTGACAAAGCAAGGATAGATATCAAGTAGTAACTATCAGCTTGTTGTGCCACTGTATCACTATTGGGCCCCACCCCGTGGCCTTGGGGAGTTACAAGCACTTTATAAACTGTAATGTTACAAGATCGACTGTCAAATTCTCAAATTCCAAGCTCTTAACATCCAATGTCAGTTGTAACTATAATATTGATCAAGTAGTTGCTATCAGAGCTTGTTGTGTCACTGTATGGCTATTGGGCCCACCCCTGTGGCCTTGGGGAGTTACATGTGTTTTATAAACTGTATTCTTACAAGGTCAAATGTCAAGTTTCAAAATTTCAAGCTCTTATCATCCAAGTTCAGTTTTAAGTATAGTATTGATAAGTGGAATGGGGGGAGGGGATCTACTATCTAGTCTAGGGAATGTTCTCAACTGAACAAACCTAAGTGAGATTTATCATACAACAATCAATTCGACCAAATTAAATATTAGATTTGAAGCGGATTCAAGTGTAAATTAAGTAAGAGATCAGACATCTTTATGAGTATGAGGGGTGCAAGATAAACAAACTGTTGATATAGCATTTTTAGAGAACCTCCATATAATTTCACATTCTCTAGATAAGGTATGAAACACAAGTATAATGTTGAAGATATGAATACTCACCATAGACCGCACAAGCTTTAAAGCACTACTGTAAACCTGAACCACAACAATTTAAAAAAAAAAAAAATGAGGTTGCCTGTCAAGATTTCTATTTCAGATAACACTAGAAGAAGTTAGTAAAAATAGAAAATTGTCCAGATGAACAGAGGAATTATGCAATCGAAGATCAAACAGGTAGGCCAGGGTGAGCAAAGTATCCCAAAACCAAATAACCAAACCGATCCAAACCAAAATTTGAAATTTGGTTCAGTTCGGTTTGGATTTTTGAAAACCAAACAAAACCAAAAACTGAATTATAGATATAAAATTACATAGTATTTGTATAATATAATGTATATTTATAATATATATATATATATATATATATATTATAAATCGGTTCAATTTTAAAATTTTCAGTTATTTTGGTTCGATTTGTTCGGATGATTCAGTTCAGTTCAGTTTTTATTTTGAAAAAAATTACAATTTTTATTTGGTTCCGTTTTTTTAGCAAAAACCGAACTGAAAACTGAATATTCACCCCTAGTGACAGGATAAGAATGCAGTAAATAATAAACATGAAACAAAATAAGAGCAGAGAGCAACATAAGTGTGACATCAGAATTTTACTTTAAGTGAGAATAAATTATATAGTCACAAATGTCAAAAGTTTGGCCTATGCTCTACCTCATTCATCCCACAAAGGCAGACTTATTTTCCATATTCATCTTGCCCATATAACAGAAGACTTTCACTATCAAAAGCATTAATTATCATTTACTGAAATATCCTTGTTAATGAATGTTGGTTTCAATTGTTATATAGTTTCCATGTCATTTATTGCAAGGGAAATAATGGAAGAATGAGAATTTTATTTACAATACCAGGTAAAATAATTTTAAGCAGTATGAAAATTTCAGGTTGCCTATCTCATTGATGTAGGAGTAGTGATCACTCTAGAGTACTTCATAAAAAATGAAAAACAAGAGTAAGATGTAACAGGGAAATATAAAGAATAACAGATAATGATCAAACACAGTGTGCTTACTGAGTAATTGGGCTTCAATGCGTGTGCAGCTGCAATATATATTGCAGATTGGCTGTATAATTCATCAGGTGACACTTCCTTTGCAGTCACATGTCCCCCAGTTCTTGATATGTCCTCTGCTAAGCCATACTGCACATTTTGGCTTGATAAGACCAATGCATGGCCATCCTTTTTCTAATTCCCAGTTCTTATTTATGCTAGCGTGCCAAAATTCATCTTCTACAATTATATGCCATATAATTATTAAAGAGCAAGACTAGTGTCAAACTAACCAGTACAGTTCCAAGATTGTAAATTGCCCTATGGAAATCAAACTGCAACTGTATTGCCGCACGGAACTGTAGGCAAATAAGGGTTTTAGATTATCAGAGCAGAAATAATTTCTATACATAGGCTCAGTTAAATGTCCAGGGCCTTTCATGAGAAGCATGAATCCCATACCTTGCCTATAGCAGTTTTGACTATTGTCTGTTTCTCACGAGCAGGAACAATTGCACTGAGCTCCTGAAATTACAGCACAAGAACAAAGAAAGTAAGTCACCACATAGTACATGCATAAAGGGTGCAGTGCTAAACTTATCATCTTATTACAGGATTGATTAGAAAGGAAAACAATGGTTTCTATAGATGAGATACTATTAGACAAACCTGTAGAGCTAGTCCCCAATTGTTAAGCGCCTGTAACATTAGTAAATATCAAGAAAAGAATAAGATAACAGTAGAGAGTTCTTTAAGAGAAGGAAGGAATTGAAAAATATTTGGAAGAAAACGTCGATGAACATAATTGCGTCTAATCAGCAGCTGATGCAAAATTGTGATACAAAGGGCTATTCACTTTTGTCGGACTGATAGAAAATATCTACCTGAGGACTGTTCCAGTTGAGTTGGACAGCCTTTTCATAATTCTTTGTAGCCTGCAAATAATGGAACAGTAAGAAACAAAATTATTATACAATACCTTTACAAGATCATGAAAGTCATGCCATGTGCTTAAGCATGTTACAGGACGAAATCAAAATATTAAGAAGTTGTGTGCCAACATATTATATCTGGGAACACTTGACTAGATTAGTCCTCTTTCAGAAAAACAGTAAACTACATAAAGAAGAACAAATGCCACATCAACAAATGAGTAATCCGAATTTTCTAAAAACAGTTCAATTGAATATTTAACTTCAATGGGCATGATACAGTAATATGAACACATTTAAGTGTTATATTTGTATCTGTCTTCTACAAACAGTTTAATTGAATATTTAATTTCAATGGGCATGATACAGTAATATGAACACTTTATATCTGTATCTGTCAATACACTTGTGGATATAGAGAACACTACCACTTATAACCATCAACTATGGTCACTATTAATAATCATCTCTAAACAGGCTTCTAATCAGAAGAACAAAATATAATTTGGATATCCATGTGCAATACTATGAGAAAGCTATTAAAAGATCAATAACCCCTAACCAAACTAATATGCACAGAGCTTAAAACGGGACAAAAGAATGTTTCTTCCTCTTTTGCTTTTACATTTTTTCTTAAGTTTGCCAACTGGATTTAACTAATTCAATGCTTCAACAGGTAGATTTTTATAGGACCAAAAAGTTCGATGTCACCAGCTTCGTTCAAAGAAAAAAAATAAAAGGTCACCAGAAGTGAACCAAAAGAATGGAAAAAGTGATTGAGCAAGATATTACAATGAACACAAGGATTCATCTCATAAAATAGAAGGAATACCAATAGAACCAACCTGTTTCCAGAACTCCTCTGCTTCCTTTGTCCGACCACGCATTTTAGCCCGGTCAGATATTGCTATAGCCCAATTATAGTAAGCCTGACATGGGAAGGAAAATATCAAAAATCTCCATTTGAATAATAGAATCTATTTAATTGTTAAAAAGTAAATATATGTAAAAGCAATAATTTGTGTCACTATTTACAATCTCATAATAATACTATTAATCAGTCTTCATTAAACTAATATATCTTCAAGAGCATTATGCATTAATGAGTTCTTCTAACTAATTACAATCTCATAAAGAAGCAATAAATCAGTTTTCATTGAACTAATATATCTTCAAGAGCATAGTGCATTAACGAGTTTTTCTAACTAAACGCACATATTTTCCATGAAAAGTGCAACACAAACAAGCATTCATATTACTGTAAGTCTGCAAGAAACTCGTACACTCATGATCAAACATATACATGCATGCATAATAGGGGATTTGGCCAGTCATAAGGCCATTTTTTTCTTGAGCATCAAAAGCATCAGCAAGGTATTGTTTCCCATTATATTTAGAACTTACAAATTAGAGTATACTTATACCACAAATAACACAACGTAGCAGTGACACGTACATCGTTAAGTGTGGGGCAAAGGCGTGTAGCCTCCTCATACTTCTTACATGCTTCCTCAAGCAAAGCATCCTTGGAAGGAGAACTTGATTCTGGGCTTACATTATCTGCACTTTCCTGCATGCATAGTGCAAATCTCAGAGAACCTTACAGCGTTCAAGAGAAATGGAACTTCAAGGCAGTAATTTCTAGGTAAACCCATTGAACTACATCAGTTACTGATAATAGTAACTTGAGTGTCCAAAAGCCATATGAAGCACGACATATTCACCCTTAACTTTTAAAGCCATCCAACACTTACTAACCGGCTTGAGGAAAAAACCTCAAGTTACCAAAATAAAATTCAAATTGTAAGGTTATAAAGTCTAATTCACATTCCACCACTCAGACCTGAAGAACCAGGGCCCAATTGTACAATGCATCATAATCCTCCGGATTCCTTTCTAAAGCAGTTGCATATCTGCAAATCAATGCAAAAGGATGTGATTAACTAATCCAATGTTCGTGTAGGAAGCTTCTGCAAGGTAGAAAGCATATGAAAACAGCAGTTAAAGCTACAATGAATTCATCCTGGTTAGTTTTCTTATGGATAAGAATGAGTCTAAACATTCTAGACATATCACTCAAAAAGTTTCCACCAGGATTTGATATTCATATATATGTCACTGAAGTAACACAACCAGAGGATTTGTCTCTGCTGTGATTAATGTATGTAAAATTGTTAATCAGTGTTCAAAAGAAGAAAGAGGCATAAAGCCCTTTGTTGGATAGCAAAAATGGCACTTAAACTAGAAAATGCACTTGGTGAATTGTGGCATGATAAATTACTATTAACCATAACAAAAACAGAAATAAAAAGAAAAATATGTAGCAGTTTCATCATATATATGCTAAGGATAAGATTACTACCTCCTGGCAGCAAATGTAAGAATCCTTTGACGAGATCTACCTTCCTCATCAAGACCTGTCACGCTATTAATCAACTCCATAGCAGCATTATTCTGCTCGATATGCAGTTCTGAGTTTTGTTGGCTGTAATAACATCAAAAGTCCAACCAATAAGTTGAAATGATAAAACAATGTCAGAGTAGATTACATTCCTTTGCCTTAAACATAATTGGATACTTAAACAAAGCCTAATGAATCGCACTAAAAACGCTTTAAGGCATTCAGTTATTCATAAGTTGAAAAGTTTGCACACTTCTAGCCAACTCTAGTATGATCGGATTTTATTTGTAATGAAGATTTAGATATTCGAAAAATAGATTGTGTACCAAATCTTGTTACTTAAAACTGCTTTCAAGAAAATTCTTGCAAAAGAAGTGTCAGTATTACACTATCCACCGTACAATTGAACATCAGTTACCTACATTTTTATTTGTTTCTTGACTGAAAACCAGTCATTTAACAGTTCTTTACTTCTTTTTGGGCTTCTGAACGACTGAACTCAATCATGTCCGTGTTGATCAACTTTGATCTCTCTATGAAAATAAATAAGTATTGCACTAGTTCCGAGGGATAACTTTTTTTGTTTGGACACTTAAGCACTACAATCCTTCGAGTTTCCACTAATTTCAAATATAAATCACTTATATACACCAAAAGATTTCAGAATATGAATACCTAATTCAGTTCAAAGAGATCTAAGCTACAGACAAATGCAGCATTTATCAGATTCCCACTAATCGAGCATCAACTATCGTTGCAAGATGAATTTATGACATTGAACTCACACGCTGAGCACACCTAGATCCAATATCTGACCCCATTACAATCAGTTGCACATAATTAACATTTAAGAATTAAAAAAATGTGTTAGTCCTAGAGCATTAACACTGCAATTGGCTAACCTATGAGGAGTACCAGACTCTCTGCCATCGTTGACACTCGCATCTCCATTTTTCAATTCACTGAGCAGCTCTCTCATAGTAAATGTCCGATTCCCTTCCGTGTTGTCCCCCGCCTTGGAATCGCTCTCTGTGTCTTGGTTCGACTGCGCCACGCGTGAGTCCGAATCACTTAATTCGCTAGAGATTTTTCCTTCCGGCGCAGAATTCGACGCATCGGCGTTCTCCAGCCGCAATTCTCTCGATCTCTCAGCATCAGGTGGCTGTCCATCAGTGCCGCTGGGATCAGGCTTCTGGAGATCTGGAGCATCGGTCGGCGCCGCGGCGGCTGCTGCAGCTGAAGGTTCGGGTTCCGGTGATCCGTTTTGTAATTCGGAGTGGTCGGGATTCGTAGACATACTGATGGCAGTACAGATTGGGATTTGGAAACCGGGAGAGGGAACAGAGATCTCTCTCTCCGTCTCGCTCTCTCTCTCTCTCTCTCTCTAGATACTGCAATGCAAGTATGCAAAGACTAATTGTAGTGAAATTCTCTTCTACACTCCCAGATATATTTGTGTAGAGCAGACAGACGACAAAGTTGTTCATTTGTTTCTATTTCAAGCTCCGTTGCCAAATATTGAATATTACGGGCCTAGCCCCTTAGGCATGGGCTCTTAAACGGCCCATTTCTAGTATTTACTCGTCAACGTTAACGTTTTATAATTCCTAATATTTATCAATCTATCATTTCGGTGCCTAATGTTGGATGTGTATCTTCGGAGCATAGAGAAAAAGAGGGCGAGCTAGACTTATTTTTTTCATTTTTTCAATTTTGATTCCCATGTCAATTTGTGTATCCACGTTGGCATGCCATGTTGAAGCTACAGCGATACACGTCAAATTTCAAGAGTCAAAAAACTTTGGGACACAAACAAGATTTTTGGGAAGTACATTTTTGTAATTATATTTAATATATGAGACATTTTGACTAAAGTTGAAAACAATTGGATAAAAGTAATATTTACTCTTGAATAATTGCAAGCAAGGTTTATTTGTCCTATAAAATTTGTAGGCTATTGTATAGGAATGTAAGTTTATCTAATACATATCGAAAATAGTAACTACAAATTTTCATTAACTAAAAAAAACCATGAAAGTTAAAAGGAATTTTTTATATAAAGTTGAAGTAAGCAACTTAAATGCTATAGTTTAAAGAGGTACAAAAGTGTACAAATAAAAATATTACTGTTAGAAAACTGACAATCAATATTTTCATTATATCAAAATCTTTCAAATAAAATATAATAGAACAATATTTATGAGGTGTTAACTGTTCTAATCATCTATAACACAGCGTCTACGAACTACGAAATGTTTGTAGTTGCCAATATAAATATCATCAAACATTTTCAGCCTCACTGCTCATACTAAAAGAATCTCGAATAAAATTGGGATTCTTTTAGGCCACCCACAACAGCGGCTCGCTCAGCGAGCTGCTCGCCGTTGCAACTCTTCGGGCCGCTGGCTCGAGCCTCCTGCACGGGCACCGTGCTCGTTGTCGCCCCCACGCGCCCGTGGTACATATCGTGCGTGTGCGTGATACGCGCCCACCCCGCGAATGGGCTTCATTTAGACGCTTTTTGTTATTTTTATTTTTTTATTATTATTATTTTTTTGTCTTTTTCTTCTATAATTATCTACATCCTCACACTTCATTTCTCCACCCCAAATTCCATATACTTCAACTATTTCTTCTTCATTTTCTCTTCTTTATCATGTCTACTCTCAACCATCAAGCGGTGATCCAACATTTATTGTCTAAGGGATCGATCCAAATGCTTTCAGCGCGTCTAATCCGGCAAGTTACAACTCTCCTTGTCTCGACTCCTCATCCCCACATCTCGACACCATCAATGTATCCGACAAGGCGAAGAAGTCGAGGCAAGAAGCTCGAATTCCGTACTCCGCGGAAACGATGCGTATATTTAAAGTATACGTCGACGTGAGTGAACCTGCGATCTTCGGCAACCAACAAAAGGGGTCATTTTTCCGTGGCGAAGAAGTACAATGAGTTACGCCCTCAAGGCACGCCCGAGCGCACTGCCGTATGGTTCGGAGCCACTACAACAGAGTGAACCCCAAGGTCGTCTAGTTCTGCGCAATCTACAACACTATCGGAAGGGAGAGAACGACTCAAATGAGTCCGACATGTTGAAGGATGCTCTTTCCACATACTTGAATGAAAACAACAAACGGTTAAAGTATGTCAAGACTTGAGAGATAGTTCGCTTTTGCGAAAAATGGGCGGGTAGCGGGTCGGGCGGACTGAAGCGTACAAAGCACACGGCGGATGGGCAATTCAGTACGAGCGGAGATATCAAAGCCGAGGAGTCGAGTAGGAGCCGCCTCATTGTCTAGAAGGCGGCAAAACGAAAGGGAAAGGGCTAGGCAACATCCTCAACGACCACTGCAGCGTCGGAGGAGATTGGCAAGATCTAATCCTCATTAGATAACACCACCCATGCCGCCTTGCTCAAGTTGTTCTTTGAAGCCAACGCTTTCGACATGTCTAAAATGTCAAAGGAACAAGCCGAGAACCACCACCACATTTTTAACAATTTGAAGGAAAATCTAGGCTATATTTATGATTTTAATTTATGTAATTTTACTTTTTTCAATAATGTAATTTAGGCTTTTATTAAAAAAATATTTTTAATTATATTATTCAAGTTAATTCGATTTCAATAATGAAATTGACAAATAACATGGATTATGAAATAATTAAAAAATAAGAGATTAATAGTGTTAGAGAAAATTAAGGCCCGCTCTCTATTGCAAGAAGTAAAATTTTAAGAAAAAAGTTATTATAAGACCCATGAATAATGTAAGAAAAATATAAGAACATACTCACTGTTATGGATGCTCTTAGAGCATCCTTAACGGTGCCGCATTTTGGGCCAAGCCGCGACGCGGCTTGGTTACGGGGTCGGCGAGCCTCGCCGCAGCCGCGATTCCAGCCGTTGGTGCGGCTGAATGCTGGGCTGCGGCGGCCGCAACGCGGCGGCGTTGCAGCCCCATTCTTCCGCTTTTTTTTTTTTAATTTTTGTATATTTAATGTGTAAGTTAATGCATATTCACTTCATTTGTAATTCAGATAAGTAGCCCAATGGTAAAACATCTTCCTCTATTTGTTGGGGATGTGGGTTCGAAACCCACTCCCTACAATTCTAGTTTTTTATTTATTTATTTATTGTACATTAAGTTGTTAAATAAATCCATATTCATATTAACTACAATTGAGATATGTAGCCTAGTCGTATAACTTGTTATGCCTTTTGTTGGTAGTGAATTGTGGCTGGATTTTTTAGGGGTGGGTTAACAATGGACTTATGCTGAAATCTTCTAGACAACTAAAAAAAAGGTCTAGTTTTTATATGTTCGTTCATTTCCAATCATTTGACGTATAATATAAAAAAAGATCAAACAGCTAATTGATGCATTACTAAAGAACTCGATTAAACAAGTACATTTTTCTTTGACCAATTCACACCTCAATAAGTAAATACTAAATCAACTACTATAACCGCAGGATGAATAATAATGTTACATCCTATTTGTGAGGTATCAAATTAAAGTTTAGTTCTGTTTTCAAAAGA
>JAYDZE010219192.1:0-20494 GCA_034509125.1 Monilaria moniliformis
CTCTTAGTATCTCCCTATCCTTACTGTATCGTCCTTTGAAAACCCGAGCAACAAGGGATGTGGGGTATTTTATCCAATGCCATAATTGTTTTGCCAACAGAGCTTGATTGAAACCTTTGAAATCCCGGAAGCCCATTCCATCTTTATCTTTCGGTCGACATAAGGCACCCCATCGCGCCCAGTGCATTCTTCTCTTATCTTCTTTATCGCCCCACCAAAAGTCCGCGCATAACCGCTGAATATCATCACATATGCTCTCGGGAATCTTGAAGCATTGCATCACATACGTAGGAATTGCTTGCAACACAGCTTTAATAAGCACTTCCTTCCCACCTGCGGAGATTTCACATTGATTCCAAGCGAGAATACGTTTTTGAATCCTTTCCTTGATATAGCCAAATTGAACTCGTTTGCGCCTTTGAATAAAGGATGGCAGTCCCAAATAATTCTGCATCTCGTCTCTCACTCGGAATCCCAAAATACCACTCACCTTATTGATCATGTTGGCCGAAGTGTTTGGGCTAAAGAAAATTGAAGATTTCTCAGCATTTATGAGTTGTCCCGAGGCCGCTTCATACTGCCGGAGAATTTGAGAAATTGTGAACGCCTCATTCTCATCTGCTTGAAAGAATAGGGCACTATCGTCAGCGAAGAATAGATGCGTAATATTAATGCATCTAGGGACAATTGGTATCCCATGCAGAATGTTGTCCCGTTCAGCTTGGTGAAGTAGCGAGGATAAACCCTAGGCACATATCACGAACAGAAAAGGGGACATAGGGTCACCTTGCCTCAGTCCTCGAGATGGACTAATATTCCCATAAATTCTTTGTTTAACCAGAAAGGAGAATCGCACCGATCGCACACATCGCATGATCAAGTCATTGAGACGCCGCGAAAACCCTAACTTCTGTAACATTGCCTCTAAGAAATCCCATTCAACGCTATCGCAAGCCTTCTTCATGTCAATCTTCGCCACAACAAAACCATTTTTTCCCTGTTTTCGCATTCGCAACCAGTGTTGGCATTCGAAGCTAATAAGTACATTATCCGTGATTAGACGACCCCAGATAAAGGCACTTTGAGCCTCGTCGATTACTTGACCAAGGACTAACTTCAACCAATTAGCAATAGACTTCGCTACAATATTGTAGATGGTATTACATAAGCTTATCGGCCGAAAGTCTGAAACCTGCTTTGGTTCCATAATCTTGGGAATGAGACAAATAAGGGTTGAGTTCCAGCTCTCAATATCGGCTGCATGATTAAGGATCTGCAGGATCGCCTTTGTGAGTTCTTCGCCTATAACAGGCCAGAATTTCTGTTAGAAACGTGCATTAAATCCATCAGGGCCCGGCGATTTTGTAGGGTGCATATCAAACAAAGCTGCTCTCACTTCTTCTGCCGTGAAATCCTTATTAAGAATGTCAAAATTCTCTTCCGATACTCCTACCTTTACCGTCGGCACCACATGCTCGATTCTCTCCTTGGTAGGCCTATCTGTTTTGAAAAGATCATTGAAAAAACGTATAATAATATCCGCCTTTGCCTCTTCATTCCGATAAATTCCACCATTCTCATCTCTCAACTCCTTTATCTCATTTTTCCTTTTTCGTTTGGAGGCTTGTGCATGGAAAGCCCTTGTGTTCCTATCCCCGTTTTGCATCCAAGATAAACGAGCTCGTTGTTGCCAGTGTTTCGCCTCTACTTCAACAGCATCCTCAATTGCTTTCGTGAGGTCTAGGATCTTTTCATGTGATATTTTGCTTCCCACTTGAGACATAAGTCTTTGTCGTTGTTGTCGCATGCGCTCTATGTCCTTTGCTTTCACATCACACTTTAAGCTAGCCTATGCTTTAAAGAAGGCCTTACAGTTATCCATATTCCTCGGTATATCATGAATGTCACCGAGAGCCGCCCATTCACACAAGAAGTCCGGGACTAGGCTTTTGTTCAAAAGCCATTTGTCTTCAAATAAAAACCGTCTATTCCCCTGAGCCATTGCCCCTCGTTCCTCCTCATTCAAGTTGCATACAACCGGTCTATGATCAGAGCCGAAAAAATCAAGAGTTTTGGTGGAAGTATTTGGGTACCGCCTCCGCCATACCTCGTTAATCAAAAATCTATCCAGTCGCACATAAATCGGCTCCTCTTTTATGTTGTTTGCCCATGTAACCTGTTTGTCTGGCCTAGGGACTTCGTTTAATCCACTATAGATAATTGCCTCCCTGAACAAATTCATTTGAGCCATCGACCTCGCCGGACCTCCTATCTTTTCCGAATCTAGCAGAATCTCATTAAAATCCCCTCCCATGAGCCAGGCTTGTTCAATCCCAAACTCCAAGCCCGCTAATTTACGCATAAGCTCCCAAGTAAACCTTCGTTTGTCTTTGTCCGGATTTCCATATAGGCCAGTGAACCTCCAATTTTCAGACGCACTTTTAATCATACTGTCAATGTGTCCTTCTGAATAAGAGAGAATTTGAACATCCACAAAAGCATTCCACAAAAGAATAAGACCGCCCCTCATTCCCCTAGCATCCACGCAGAACAGACCCTCCATCCCTAGCGCTTGCTTCCACCAATTACACCGATTCGACACGAGCCTTGTCTCGCTTAAAAAGATCAAGCTCGGGGTAGCTGTGGCGAGAAGTCGCCGCAACTGATGGAACGCACGCGTGCTACCCAATCCACGTGCGTTCCAGGCCAACACATTCATAATGATCGGCGGGGCTGCATAGCAGCCGCCGCCGTTAGATTCTCCATAACCACTATTTTACCAAGCTTACGTGCAGTTTTAATGGCACCGTGTCCATCCTCCTGGCCTATCTCCACTCTACCTCGTTTAGACCCGGAGAGATGGCTCTGTCCTTCGCTACCCATGAACTCCGGCGAGGCCGGATACATGGTTTTGTTATGTTCTCTAGCCCTCCTTTTCCACCTTTTGCGGTCAATCCCCTTCCGCTGTTGTATTGGACCTTGGGGGCTTTTTTCAGGCTGTCCAGTTTCTGTATCCTGAGCCTCAATCTGTAACTGCGCATCCCCAAGCTCAAGAATATGATCTGCCATACTGCTTAAAGTACCCGATACATCCTCACCAGCCTTATACGCCATTCGTTTCAAGTTGGGATGACTAGTGGTCCCTTCGAGCAGGCTAGGCGTTGCGCTCACGGCCCTCATCTGTAGGTCGGGGGCCTCCGGGACAGCCATCCAGTCCTTCTCGTCCTCCCGAGGGTTAGGGCTTTCCGCCTTTGAAGAGGTCGACCCCTCGCTTCCCCTTGCCGACACCGTTCGTCGAGCCCTTCGCATATCCGCAGTCCGAATTGCTCTCAGCCACGGCCCAAAGGACTTCTTCGATTTATTGATCGCTTCATCGTGGCAGAACCTCACCACATAGCCAACCCGACCACATGCACTACAAAATTCTGGAAGGCGTTCGTATCGAATAAGGATTGTGTGAGATTCCGTCGACGCTTCCGCTTGAATCTTGACACATCGCTGAAGAGGCTTGTCAAGATCCCTAGTAATCCTCACCCTCGCATACTGTCCCAAGCAGTTCCCCCCTTCGCCAGTGTCCAGTTCATCGACTTTCCCCACTATTTCTCCAATCTGCTGTATAGTCTGTGGATTCATGCAAGCCACCGGAAGGTTGTGGCATTGAATCCACGTCGTAAATTCCGTAAACTTAACGTCAGTGGGTTTCTCTAGGCCCCTCGGTTCCTTAAAGAGCATAAGATGTTCAAAATAGTGCCAAGGGCCATCCTGAAGAGCATGCATGCGGTTGCGGTCACTGGCAAACTTTATCACGAAAATATTGTCCCCTACTATCTCAACGTCGGACTCGCTTCGCGTTTGGAGGATTCTTGGGACGTGTGTTCGAAGGGTCTCCCTATTAACCACACGTGTTGCAAAGATTTTTCTATCTATATACTATATACCTAACATCTATATATATATATACACACACACACATTTAATGACTGAATAACAATTTTAGTTATTTGTTTATAAAATTTCCAACATTTCTACTCATTTTTGAAAACGTTTTAATTATTTGGATGCAGTTATCATATTTTATTCGTTTTATAAAAATGTATATCATTTAACCTATTTCTATATTTTCATGATATGACTTTATGTTTTATATTAAATTTCTTACTGAAAGATTATAATATATATTAATTTAATTTATATAATTTCAATATATAAGTTTATTTTATTATTGTGGTGTATCGCAGCTAAGCCGGATGTAGTTACACACACCTCCAACTTTATTTATTTGATTTATTTTACAAAAACATTTGAGAGAAAAAATTTCAACCACGTCTATTTCGTGCTGACGTCGCAGACGCCGTTGCCGTCGCCGTCGCCATCAAATTCACAAGGACCATACCTGAATTGACCTTTGCAAAGAGATAATCGGTCGCTGGCAGCTGCCTACTGCAAGAATTATCTTTCACAAATCAATTTGATAAACTGCAGATTCTTCATTTAATTGAATAGATCCATCTGTTTGACGACGAAATCCTAGAATTCTAAACCTTTCCGCTCTGGATTACACCATAGTTTGTTCTTGATTCTTTTGTTTGCCAGATTGGATGTGAAATCGGATCGATTCTGATACTATGTAGTATCAATCATTTTTTATTATTATCAGTGTGTTCAATGAAGTCATTAGATACTGCATGAGAAAAGTGGTGGCGACGGAGGGATCGGATACATAGTAGAGAGAAGGATTTCTTCTTGGTTGGGGGCGCAACATGTCTGCCGTTGTGTGTGGAAAGAGATCAAACATCTTCGAGGAATCGCCGTCGTCGCCACCAGTCTCCAAGAGAATCCGCTATTTATCTTCGTCTTCTTCGTCTCCAGGCCGAGCTTTCTCTCCGCCGCGGGTTGCCGCCCCTCCGGTTTGCTGGTTCTCCAATTCCTCTGCGCCGCTCGATCATCTTGTCGCTCTTTTTCCTGACATGGACAGACAGGTCTTTGTTTATTTTTATTTTTAATTTCTTGAATTTAATATGCTTCTATCCTGTTAATTTGGGGGCATTGTTGGGTCCGGGAATATTGATGCTCCAGCGATGAGTTTCGGGTTTTGATCTCACTCTAGTTGAGTTCTTGCAATTTTATTATTGATCTTTTATATTATTTTATTGGGGGCTAAAGAAGAAACTCCAATACTTACTCAAATCTGATGGCAATTATCTTCCCACCAATATCAATGTTGGCTACTCGAAAAACGAAAATCTATCAAGGAAATTCTTGATATGATTTTTACTTTCCTTCTGACTGATACGCACCCTCAAATTATTGATTATTCAAAATCTCAGAATAATATCTGTAGATATATCATTACTAATATCAGTAAGTCTGTACAAACTGGGCAAGGATCAAGGAACTTCTGTAAATATACAAGAACTATTGATGAAAAATGAAAAATTGGACTTTTTCTTCTTCAGAATTTATCAAATGAATGGTGATGTATCTTTTTATGTTGTCATAAACTCCGATGTTTCAAATTTGTGTACTAGCAGCCATGATGGGAATTTTTGTTGATATCTCACAATCGTGTATAGTGAACTAAGACTTCCATGTTCTCTTAACAAGACTAAGATGTTTGCAGCGTAGGCTTTTATGATTGCGTCTTCTTACCTCAACGACAACTAATGAATACATACAAATTTGTTGTTAATTATCCCCCTCAGTCTTGCGAAATGAACTTCATTATACATGCATTTTTCCTTACTCAGCCAGTAGGCATCATTCGAAAAGTAAGACCGAATCCACAAGCAGTGACTTCCAGAAACATGTGATGGAAAAGGATATAGAAGATTGATACACTGCGAAGAAAAGGGGGTGTTAATTTATGTTCTGATCAAGGATTTACAAAGTGGTATAGATGCATTTCATAAGCAAGTTAGCCTCCAATTCATAGAGACAAAACATAGAGCAAAATATTGCTGGATAAACAGGGAGCTGTGTTATTTGAGACATAGTTTTCCATTACAAGAGTTTACTGATGGTTATTCTTGATCACCATAAAAGCAATTGCTCCATCAATCTCAGAAAGAATTCATAGTCTAATAGGAGTTATTACTTGTGGACTTCACACATGTCAATTCTGGAAGAGTTCTCTTGAAAGTGTTTTAATTGACTTTGGTTACTAACTTTTCATAGAAGAAATACTTGGCCGTATTTATGGATCATATCTTTTATGATGATGTGCTTTTTTCTTTTTATGCTATGACTTATGGAATAAATTTAAGTTAGGTTGAATTTTACTTGGGGAGTTCACACATGTCAATTCTGGAAGTGTTCTATTGAAGGTGTTGTAATTGACTTTGGCTACTAACTTTTCAAAGAAGAAATACTTGGCTGTATTAATTGATCATATCTTTTATGACAATGTGTTTCTTCTCTTTTTATGCTTATTAATTAAAGTGGCATTCAGTTTTATTTTTATTGTTCTTGGGGCTTACTTATGACAGCAGAATCTGTATTTTTCAATATGTTCTTAATACATTTTTATTATAGCTCACTTCATTTATGTCAAAACTCTGAACTGTGAAGTGTTGATAATACGTGTCACTACTATTCACCAGGGTCTTCTGTCTCTGATTATTCTTTGTATCATATAGTTAAATGATTTTACCAAGCTTCATTGAAAATTAAGTGCATTTCTTGCTGATAAATAAATTGCAAGATGGTACTAAGTGTGAGCTACATAAACAACATGGTTTTGGGGAGCAGAATGCTCAAAGGCTGAATACTTCAATGCCTTACCTCTATCCCCAATTGATAAACTTAGTAAAATGAAAAATTGCACATTGGCCAAAGTGTTGGGCATTCTTTTAAAAATTAATGTCGAAATTTTTTGGATCATAGTTTGTAAAGCTTAGGTTAGTAATAAAGCTGAAACATTATCATATGGTCACCTAACTGGAAAAGTTAAGGTTCTATACCCAGACATTTAATAAAAGTGAGTATTAACTGGTACAATAATTTGTTCCAGATCAGAATTTTTCCTGAAAATATTTGGGTAATTTAAAAAACCCAAAACTGTCAGGAGTTTTTAGGCATTTCATGATTTCTAGTAACCTTTTTTGGTATTAACTGATTTTGTCATTCTGAGCTGGAAACCGATGACCTCACAAGCGGCTATTATTATCGAATCTCGAACGATAAGTGCGATGATAACTTGTCATGATCTGCATTTTCAGTGGCCTATTTTATGCCTTTTAGAATGCTGAATTCTGTATTTGGCATCAATCAAGCGTTTGCTTGATTAGATGAACCCATGTTTCCGTATGCAGATCCGATTTTGGTGCGGATTAGCTCTAGTTTTCTGTAAATTGAAATGCCCATTTTCGTTTTCTGCTCATGCTTTTATCATATACCGTGATAATAAACTTTGTGCAGAAGTTCTTTACACAAGCACACACACAGAGTCTCTCTATTCCTATGGGGTTCTAGACTAATTTATTGATAAGAAACTCTTTGATTTGTAGTTTCTCGAGAAAGCCCTTGAAGAATCTGCTGATGATTTGGACTCAGCGATTAAAAGACTATATGAGCTTAGGTTGAGTGCTGCAGAAAGTGTATCTGATGTTTCCCAGGAAATTAATGCTCAAGGTTCATCTTTCTTTGGCTTTTCTTTGTAAATCTATCTTTTGTCCTTCATCTGTTGATGTATTTTACAGATGCACTCGTGTTTGTTCATTGGGCGTGAAACACTGGCAAATGTAAAGCCTGAAACATATTTTGGTCTACCCATTCTGTCCAAAGCCTCAATTCTGCTCTCTCAATATTGACGTAGTGAGCAAGATATACAAAATTTAGAAGTGTGATTGATGTGTCGATTAGATTCAACTTCCATAAATGAAAAATTCCTGTGCACCACCGACTGCTGTAGTCTCTATCCTATTAATAGCTATACTCTGTCCACTATGTTTAGATCTGAACTGTAAATGCTGAGAACAACATAAAAATATCTATCATGAGTAATTTACAAACTCAACACCATTAACCCTTTTGACCTTGTAAACATGGACATGAGATAGCCCTATAGTTATGTCACAGTAACAGTTCTTAATTCAGTACATCACCTCTATAGCACGCTTAATAAATAAGGTCATCAGTTCCAGCTATTTTCTTGTTGCTCAATCTTCCATGAAACCTGCACTTTCTAAGCACATGTAA
This sequence comes from Monilaria moniliformis, assembly GCA_034509125.1. Classification (NCBI taxonomy): domain Eukaryota; kingdom Viridiplantae; phylum Streptophyta; class Magnoliopsida; order Caryophyllales; family Aizoaceae; genus Monilaria; species Monilaria moniliformis. The sequence goes on from JAYDZE010219192.1 coordinate 8,197, forward strand.
TTTGGGATTGGCCTTAAGCCATGGGTTAAGTTCAGTTTGGTTCTGGTAAGTTAGGTTTTGAAGAAGTGGCTGGTCCTTCTGAAAGTTCTTAGGGGGGCTGCATGCTTACTTCTTCTCTCCCTTTCCTTCTCCTTCCCCATATAATTTCATAGGGAAATAGAAGAAATGTGCGTCATACATGCTTGATTTTGGTTTTGAGCTCTTGGAGGTAAAGATGTTACAAACAAAATGCAGTATAGTTTACATGAGTGGATGGCAATATTCAGTATTCCTAGTGGTAGCAGCTTGGGTGCTATGAATATACCCCATTAAAAATCAAAGATGACCCATTACTTTTTCCAAGCCCTTTAAAGCTTTTACTTCATATTTTATTCTTAGAATCGTGCTGCATAGTGAAGAAAATGTAAGTTCTGCATTTGTGATTCTTTCTTGGTCAAAGGATACATGTGAAACAAGATGTACAATACTGCAGTAGAATGAGATTTTTGATTACTTCTCTGCTTTTGTTTTTATTAGTTTTCTTAGACTAGGATCCTTTATCCTGTATTTTCTGTACTACACCAACATGTATTGTTGCAATCCTAATTCTTTTCTGCTCTATAAAAATTTCTTTTGCGTAGAGAGTAGTTTCTTGGAGACGATTGAAGACCTTGTGTGCAATTGTTTTGAAGCTATGATTATGAACTGTTGGGTTTCAGTTAACATGTTAAATGCTTTGTTCAAGATACAGGTGCAGTGGCAAATAGCGAGAATACTGCTAGAAGAGAGGAATCATCTGGTGGAAGTAGTTTTCCCGCTAGTGGTGCAGAGTGGGTGGAGCTCTTGGTGGGGCAAGTGTTAAATGCATCGAATGTAGAGGATGCTAAGGCACGTGTGTCGCAGGCCCTCGAGGCATTGGAGAAGTCCATTTGTGCAAATGCAACTGAAGAGGCTGCCCGGAGCTTTCAGAAGGTAATGTCGATTTGTCAATGCCATTCCCCTTTGAATTTGCTTCCGAGATGTTGGGATGATCCGTGTTGTCTGAAAACTAGCAAAAGCCCCCATAACACTTGCGTAAAATGCATATGATTGTCATTATATAGGAGAACCTAATGCTAAAGCAACAGCTGGAAGCGCTCATTCAGGAGAACACAATTTTGAAGCGGGCGGTTTCTATCCAGCACGAGCGACAGAAGGAGTTTGAGGAGATGGGTCAGGAGATGCACAAGCTGAAGCAGCTGGTCTCTCAGTACCAGGAGCAAGTGAGAACTCTTGAGGTCAGATCCACAAGTTAACACTTAAATGTTTTCTTTTGAAATCTATAGATTGCTAAAAATATGTGTGTTTTGCAATTTTGTTGATTGGTATTACGAATTTGACCAGGTAAACAACTATGCTCTAGCGATGCACCTGAAGCAGGCTCAACAAAATAATTCTATTTCTGGGCGTTTTCACCCCGATGTGTTTTAGTTAATAAGCCATCTCTTATGATAATATATGGCTGCAGCAGTCTCTCTATCATGTGCCAATAAGATTCAACATGTCACTTTTCTTCTTTTGCTCTTTTCATTTTCTTCTTCTTTTGGAGTTAGAGCACGCATTCACATGATCAATCTAGATTTTCATGTTAATTTTTTAATGCTATTAGACTATTTTCATTCCTATATTATTACAATTTTTTTAGTACAAATATTCCGACATGAAAAAGCAGTGGATATTTTCTTGCGTAGAATCGTAGCTCAAAATGGTGGTGATGAAACAAGAACCAACTTATCGTGGCGAACCGCATTCAGGCGTTGATTGCCATAAAAAATCAAGCACCTATCTTTCAGCTTTTGGATACTGTCAGCATATTTCAACTGTTGCAAATGCAGGTTCTCATTAATTTAATTTAATTGTTGAGTGGCTAAATTGCAAATCTCTCTCTCTCTCTGTCTGATTTTGCTCGTAGACACGAAAATAATCACCATTTCTGTTGCAAACGCTTCATAGAAAGCGTGAGAGGAGCTGCAAAGCAACCAAAAGCCCAATTTTCATCCTTGAATTCGGCAATTTTTTGTTTCTTCTGACACATAACTGCACTGTACATTACTTTCTTTCTTGTATGATCCCACAAGCTGAATCCAACGGTTAGAATCATCTGGCTCAATGATACTACGCGGATTGCCGATCCCTTTTTAAATCCCGATTGAATTTTAAACTTCAATCTGTAGAAGAAACATATTCGGAAATCATACACTAAACTGAAGAATGAACTCACTAAAATGCTTTTTAGACCATCATCTTCAACAACACCGCAACAAATATGCTTAATCCAAACACAGTCTTAAAATTTGATGTTGTAATTATAAAAAACAAAATACTGGGATCGCTTTTTCCAACACATCGGGTAATACAGTCATTTTCGCCCAACTATCCCGACTCTTTTTTTTTTTTTTTTTTACTACTATTAGTAAATAAACGTAAAGTAAATTTCTCTTGCATCGGAAAATCAGTCGACAGTCCGCTGCAGGCATCCGCAGCGATCCGAGGGTGAGGCGCACTGTACGATCTGATGTAGATTTGGAAAAGTCAATGCGGGTTAAAAAATTACAACGCCTGAATGCATGTTCACGTGCACCCGATGACACAATCATGTGCTCTGATTCACACACTATGTTTATTACCGGAAAATGGGGAAAAGATTCCATCCAATGTCGTTTCGGGGGCTGTTTTCCTTTTGTTTTTTAGGCCCTCACACTCACAGCATGTGTGCTGTCGTTTCTGCCTTTTTCTCATTTTTCGACAAACATTACATTATTTTCGCAACTTTAAAGTCCAATTCGGTTTGCATCAATTTTTGTGTGTGATTTTGCTAATTAAGTCTTTTACAAATATAAAATAGCTTCCACTTAAAATACTCATCAAATTCGAATTCATATTCAAAATACATAATTATTTCAAAACCCATTCACATAGTTTTGAGTGACTTTATGATTTTTTTGATTATTTGACTTTTTATGTCTGGGAAGAGAATACGAACTCAACACCAACATTTCAATCTCTAATTTGTTGCACCCTTTATAAGTTTCTCATCCTTTAAACTCAATTGGAGGTGTTGCTATTTTTTTTTTAATTTCTTTACACGTGGAATCCATAAATTTGTATGAATTTAAACTGCATAATTTGTGAGGTCTTTGTTCAAGTAGCAAAACAGATGCACCGAAAATCTCTATTTAGTAAGAGATCGTTACTTCGGGTTCTAAAAAAATACTATTAGAATTCTTTATGATATTGTATTTAGTAAATATTTGGATGCCCGCCCTCTAATCAATTTCATTGATTTTTTCAGGAGGAGGCGAAGTTCAATTAGTTTGATTTGTCATCTTATATTTATTTGATAATATTTTATTCCTAACTTTGTATTTAGATTTTATGATATCCATATGCCTTCCTTTTTTGTGTATATCCCTTTTTCCATCTTTTGAAGAAAAGTTGAGAAAATAATTTAGCATATTTTCATAACCATAAAGATTGTAAGACACAACAGACATACTTTTAATCCATTGGCAATGGCAAGTTAGCAAGTGGCAACAGTACAATAAAAATAGACTATTATATTATGCATGATTTCGTCATGCTAATTAGCCATAATAAATAATAACGGTGCAGCCTAAAAAATATCTAAAGACCCATATAAGTTCACCCACTACAAAATAATGTTTAAATTGCAGTGGAAAGCGTACGATAATCTCGTTTTCTTATTTTATATATTAATATATACAATGTGTTCTAAAAATTCAGAAATTCTGAGACCTCGTAAATTCAAAAAGTAAAAAACCTAATAATATTTTCGAATATAGTGTTGGAAATTCATTATTTAATTGGATTGGGTGGTGATGATTTGTTGATGTAAAAGTAAGAATTGTCCTAATGAAATTGAAACAATTTGGATAGCATAGCAGAGTATCTGTATGGAGGCATTACCAATCAAGAGGACCAAGACAAGATATATTTTATAGTCTAAATACTTTGAAATATTGTTGATTGTATATAGTGACTTTTTTTTTCTGTCTTGACAAAATTGGCTAAGAACCTAGGAAGTGGCTGCAAGTAGGAATATTGAACATGATGGGCGATATTACACTCATAATACTAATGTATAATTTGTATTTTATATATATATATATATATATAGTTGTGATCGTATTCGAATCATTTGTTATTGTAGAACTAAGAACTCATTTATATCGTCAATTTTTTGAATCTGGCTCTGGTTTTGCGACACTTGTCTATTCATTTTATGCAGTTATAGGTGCAAGGCTATTTCTGTAAATGCAATAATACCGGCTATGTTAAGTTCCTTATTTTACGGAAACAGATTTGGTTGAAAGATTTGTAGTCATCAGTTACGTAATTGCCAAAACAAATAGTGATTTTTGATTATTTCATATGGTAAATATTATCTTCCATTGTTTAGGGTTTTAGTAACGAAAAAAGGCTATGTTTTTCTTTTTGTTATTTAACAAAGTCCATATCATTCAAAACTTCTTGTTCGAAGAGTTAAATTTTAGTCGTCACCAAAGAAGAATGACCTTATATATATATATTATCTATTTGATTGTACGAGGATATTAATATAAAAAACGCATCGCTCTATGGACTTGGACAACACATCAAAAGGTATTTTATATTATTCTGCATGTTTGATAATACTTTTACAAAGATGATAAGATGATATTTTATGAAGTCCGATTTTGTATATTATTAAAATGATATAAATTGGAAGCTATAGTGTTAGCCATTGTTTGAAATAATAATATACTATTACATCTATAATAAATGATTTTAAATGTGATGTATCCGGTTTATGAGTATAATGATTTTTGTTCATGGGCATAATGATATATTCTAAGTGTTATGATGATTTTATGTACAATTCTTATACTTGGATATAATGATACCTTGCTGCATCGAAACTGATAAATCGGAACAATAATAATGATAATTATGGTGAGGTAGTGTTGATGATTCTCTATCAATGGATGTAGCTTCATTATAGTCGTGTAAGTGTTTGGATGCACAAATGAGTTGAAGCCTCATATCGGTAAAAAATTCAAGACGTTCGACGACGCAACATTTTTTTACGATAACTATGCGCGTACGGTGGGTTTTGACACGCGGAAATATGGTTCGAAATGTGAAGGAGAAATGATTATGTGGTGTTACCTAGTTTGTAGTAGAGAATGAAAAAAGATGATTGACGATCTAGATTCAATCAATGCACGTAAAGGAGACAATCAAAGAGGTGTGAATGCAATGCTTGTATTTCATTAAAGTATGTGTTTGAGGATGGACATGGTGTTTATGTTATCAAGAAAGTTGTTGAGAAACACAACCACCCAATGGTCGAGGACCATCACAAGCGATGTATGAGCTTAAATCGTAGCATTGATGAGTTGCATCAGAAATTTATAGTCAATTGTGTTAAGGCCAATATTGGTCCGACACAAGCTTTTAGACTATTGAATGAGATGTTGGGTGGATATGATAGTGTTGGATGTACTGTTTTGGAATTAAGGAATTATGCCCGTGACATGAAAGTGTACATTGAGGGGATAGATGCACAAATGCTGCTCAATAAAATGCGTATGAAGAAGGAAACTTGGGGTGGGTTCACTTATGCTTTCGAGTTGGACAAGGAATACAAGCTTAAACGGATATTTTGGTGCGATGGAGTTTCAAAGCGAAATTTTCATATGTCTAGGAATGTGGTCGCGTTTTTCACAACATATTATACTAACAGGTAAGTGCGTCATTGTTTTTAAATTTATTTTTACATGTGCACCATGATTAAACAAAAAGATTGTGTTTTTTACAATATTTTTGTTTAAGTTCAATAATGCTTTTAGGACAAACATATAATGATGCCATATGTAGTGTTCGTTCATACCTTAAAAAATCCACGTTTTATTTTTTATGTAATGATTTTAATTGTTTTAGAAAATAATTTATTGTAGCTATACATAATGATTATACATTTGATTACTGTTCAATAGCTCTTTGCGCAGATATCAAACGTTTTTTTATATAATGATTCGTTTTACTTAGAATATAATGAGTGAACATATTATGATAATTTTAAATTCGCTATACAGGTATTGCATGATTTTTGCGCTGTTCACATGCAAGAACAATCATCAATCATGGTAGGCCAATTACTTTCGCAGCCGGATTGTTGTCGAATGAAGATGCTGATTCATTTTCATGGCAATTCAAATAATTTGTAGAATGTATGAGAGCATCTCGTAAATTGATAATAACTTACCAGGATCTGGGTATGAAAGCTGCTGTTGAACATGTACTCGTTAGCACTAGACATTGTTGGTGCATGTGGCATATAATGCTAAAGATTTCTGATAAAGTCCCTAAAGCTCTGCTGTCGAATGAAGAATTTAAGAATGATTTAAATACATGTGTGTGGTCAGAACTGATCGAGGCTAGTGAGCTTGAAGATTCTTGAAGTGGGATCATATAATGATATGGTCTGGGGATCACCATGTGGGCATATAGAATATTGGGTTCCTGCATTCTTCATGAATTTTCCCATGGGTTCGATGCTGAAGACAACGTTCGTGTCAGAGTCTGAGAATAGTTTTTTCAAAAGTTACACGAAGCCTCGTTCCAATACTGTTGAATTCATAATGAACTTCAATCATGCATTGGATCACCAAAGAAATGAAAATGCAAGATTTGGTTACATGGTCTCTACTATTGTACACATTTTGGCAATAGAGTTGTCAATTGAAAAACATGCAACTACACTTTACACAGACAATATGTTCAAAACTGTTCAGACATAAATTTGGAAAGTATGCTTTAAATGTCGTGTGGTGGACATGTCGGTTGAGTCGAGCATGGAGATGTATAAAGTTGTCGACAACATTCGCAATACATAGACGATTACATACGAGATTGAGAATGACTTGTACTACTGCGAATGCAAATTATGTATGAGGTTTGGCATATTGTGCAGCCATATAATATTTGTTTTGAAAATTAAAGATGTGAAGTTGATTTAAAGAAAACTACTGTTCCAGGTGGCTAAAGTCGTCTTTAGTAAAAACTGTTCATGGTTTCGCGGATGATGGAATAGAAGATCACACTCTAATAGATGAGAAGTGTAAGACTATGAACAAGTTGTATGTATCATTCTTTGGTGTAGTTCAAAGAGTTGGATGGAGCATTGATTATATTCATAGCCTAACATCAACTATTGATGATGCGGAGCTACAAATATTTGGTAAAAGTTCAGTATCTTCAATTATCAAAAGAAGAAGATGATTGGGGACTTTTATGGTACAACCAGGCCGAATGTTATTAAGTTTACCCTCCCAATATTGTGAAGACAAATGAGTCTAGAAGTAGGTTGATATCAAGGAAAGAGAAGGTCATGATGGATTTAAATAAACTTGTTCGACGATGTGCTAAATGTGGTGAGTTGGGTCATCATGATGCAAGAAATTGCGACAAAGTAAAAGAAAAAAACAAACAATGATCCCAGAACCGAGATTAGAGATGCCACATATGTATCGGTTTCTTTATATTTCAAAACAATTTTTTTTTGAATTATATGATGAACTTATGTATAACTTTTTTTTTCCTATACATAGACGACTTCAGTTACAAAAGACTGATTAAAGAAGTCATTATATAAAATACATGATGTTATTGTTTTTTTGGTTTGACATCATTAATATATATTATGATATATCCTAACTGACCTCCTCGAAGACTGGTAGTTTTTTTTTGTCGAATTACTGAATTGATATAGGTTGTTCGTAATTATCACTATAACAACCACATAATATCATTTTACATATTTACCAACATCATTATTGTGTTTAACGTATTATTTCAATCACGGTCGCTCAAGTCAGATAGATATTTTTAGCATAAATGATATTAGACATCATTATCTTTAAGATACTTGCTCATTCTAAATACTATATAACATCAACTCATTAACTGCACAAACCGATCATCGCATTAAAATACTATATCAAATATGTCCCAAAAGATAAGGATAATAGTTAAAAGTATCCATAATATATTAACTGTGCCAAAAATACTGAGACATGTCTAGTGTATCACTTCAATGTTCATTTCTTTGGTTCATCTTTCTTTACGTAGCTGTTAATCAGCTTCTCAACGTCCACCTTGTTGTTCTTGCTTGATTCTCTGAAATGCTTTTGGGAGGATACCATGTTATTGATTGAAAGCTTGATGATTCATTTTTTCCATCAACAGTTGTTTGCATTATTTTGCACGTAGTAGTTGCAATACCCGCACACTTTTCTTCGTGAGCCCACAATCTCAGTCCTTCATCCGCCGGCTCATGTAAGTCTCCAGGTGACACATGACATAGACACCACAGTCGTTCTTGTTTGTTGAAGTTCTCCACGACATATTAAGTATTTTTATAGGGGCCTCTTCAACATCTCGATGACTCACATTGCATTACGTTTGCTGAGGTGCGCACATAGTTATTTCAACTGCATTTATGTTACAATGAGCATTAAAATAAATGATTAACACTTAATCATTTAAATAACTATATGATAAAATCATTATTTAGAATATATGATTGCATCATTCGTTATGTATTCCATCATTACATTTTGTATAATGCAGAGTCAACATCATTATAGTAAGTGTATTATAGCATATTGAAATAAACATATTAATATGAGTGCAATTACATACGAACATAAATGACACTTCACCATATATGACATCCAGCCGAATCATCCATCATGCATTTAAATTGTCTATTATCTCGATGACACCCGAATGGAATGCAAAGCATATGATATGATTGTGCCCCATTGCACAAATAGGAAAGAAAACATAACAATGAAGTCATTGCTCATTATAAATGATATATAATTGTAATATATTATTCAATTGAAATTTGTACGATATTTATTACCATGTCATACTTGCTCCATCTGAACTGGAATACCGCGACACTTAGTAGTCAAATGCACCGAAAATTCTTCACTTGCTCGTTTCCATCCCATGTAGTAGTAGGCTTATCCACAATGGTGTAGCTCTGCATAAAAATATATCGAGTGTTATTGCATACAATTGATCCAAAAAATATAAAAATCAGAAGGTTGTTGGTAGCTCACGCATGGGTTAGTTGTGAAAAAAAAGTCTAGTTGGCGACAAGGTGGCACGATATTGCTCCATATGGTTCCTATAGGAGCTCCAAGTGTTGATTATACCAACCCAGATATGCATATGCGGCTCAAAGGTGGAGAACACCGACTAAGACACTGTTACAACATCATCGTCGTATGCAATCCTGTGGTTGAAACAACAACATATAACTAGTAAATAATCTTCGGATATTTAAAAGTTATATTTTAATAATTATATAATAACAACTATATCATTAATTTCAAACCACATTATCATTAAAGTCAGAAATCGATTCATGTATTTAATATATATTTTTCATCAGAATTATCATCATATATAATATATAATATCATTACCGCCATTAATTTTTAGAATATTCACAAATTTAATTAATACACCTTATATGAATGTTGATAATAAATGATGCATGTGATGGTGCACACATAAGATTATGATTGTTTTAACAACAACTAAACAAGTATATAAGGATAAAATTAAGATATATTATTCTTCCACGTCCTTTATACCTTTATAGTTAATATCCAATAATATGACTCCCTTTCCTCCTTTGTAAGCTTTGTCTTTGCACTGACGACCCTCTCATTGTATGGCGATCATAGTGTGTATGATGATTTTAATTCTGCCTTGCTACGCAATGTGTGGCGATCTCCCAGAGACTGCAAATTCTTATATATAAATTGATGATATAATGTAATATATGTTGTCAACAAATAATGCATATGCAACACCAATACCACTCCCTCAGCTTCTTCATCCCCACCGATCCCACTATCATTATGAATCTCAGCTCCACCCAAATCGACCTTCAAATGTAAATGCACAATTTAAACTCATCATATTTTTCGACATTTACCTAATAAGATAAAGTTTTAAATGAATATCTCGCTTGACTTCAAAACAGGTATATCAGGTTGAATGTTGTCTCCTTGACACCCAAGCTGCATAAATACGACACAGATATAAGACATTTTGATTTATAGAATGTTCTTTTGTTATAGTATCTTATGTTTTTTGTATAATTACATGTACTATGAATTTAACAACTAAATCTAAATCAACCATATCCTCTCCCTCAAGATTATTATCTACAATCATTTTTTTCCCTCAAGATTAATGAACAAAAACACAGTCTACGTTATTATATATATATATAATTACAAGAAAATTAGAATCACTTGGATATTATATAATATAAAATAATATTACTTTGCTTCTGAAGATGGAGAATAAAACGGCAATAAAAAATTAGAAATAGTAATATGTGTGTTAGAATTCTAACACTAATATATTAAAATAAGAATGTGAAATTATTATTTTACTTGACTATACATTTTTCACATTAAAAGAAATGATACAGTAACGAACAAACAAAATTAACTATCTTTTTACATATTAAACTAGAATAATAATAATAATAATTTCACACAACAAATATTATAATATTAATATCACATCTTAATCCTTACACAAATATAAAATATTCACATGATCTTCACAATTCATGTTAATTAATGAAGAAACACATAATCTACGTCATTATATATATATATATATATATATATATATATATATATATAAAATTACAAAAAAGGTTGCCGAGACTAGGTTTGTCCTCTATAAAAAGCTTTTATCATATGGTTTTGTCACTCATATTAGATATACAAAGTCCATCATCAAATCCAGTTGTTAAGTCAACTTGATTACTTGGGAGTTGAAGTGGCATGGATATCTGGACCTTAGTTCCTCCATCGGGTGACTCTGCATGTCCAACGGGAATTCAACTTGAGTAAAAGATGAACTAGAATGACATGCACAACTCTGCAACTGACAGTCTAAGAATCGCAACGAGCTTGATCACAAGAGTGGATTGAGTTATATTCTCAACTTTTGACTCCAATAGTTACTTGCAAATTCAGAATGGAAAACAAGTACATTTTCGGTGTAGGCAACTAGCCTCTATTTCATGATAGTTTCGGTATCATCAGAACGAGTAGCTTTTAACTTTCCCTAAACGTGATTTGACTAGCTTGACCTCTTCATTAAATTGTGTGCCTCTTTGCAAATCCTTGATTACTCAACATGTGTAGCAGAGCTTTTTGGCATTTGTTAAACCTATATTGTGCAAGGAAATGGAGTACAAAAGTGTGTAGAGCAGAATTCTCATAGGCAATATGTATAAATCCCAACCAAATTCTGGTCACTGGAAAATGGGCAGCAATGTACGGAGAGTTAGTGCTTCACATATTTGTCTAGAAGTGATAGTATGCTACGTCAATCTCTCGTGATCCACATTTCTTATGCAATCATGAAAATCCCATCCCGAGCATAGAACAAAAAAATCCAACTTACACGTCTATGTATACATTATAATAAGAGACACACAAGATGCCTCTGTATATTATCAATGCCTCCGTATATTGTCGAGACAAATAACTAACAATATTTTTTATTTTTCAACAACAACAAAATGCCCTACGATAAAAAAATGATTGCTTTACAAAAAAATAATAATATAAAACTCCACGTATAGAGAATTCTAAGCATGACGTGGTTGGAGAAATTTGACGCGAATAAAAATGACGGCTTCAACAATTATAAAATAGTCATAACAATAAAATTGAGTATCTTCTTGTAACGAACAAATGTGACTGGAATTGAGCAGCAAGGCAAAGTATTTCCTCAAGCAGGTGGTGTGCGAGATTTGCCACGAGATCGATTATGTTCAACAACACTTTTGAGTCATTTTTGCTTTGGTCTGCCTTTTGTACGACTAACCTTCGGGTCACCAATTAGAATCTCGGGGCTTATTCATTCTTCGGTCCGACTAGAAGCAGAAGATCTAGTAGCAAGAGTACTCCAGTTCATGAGCGCGTGCTTCGTCTTCCTACCATTCTTCTTCAAAAATTCCATTTTTTCTTCGAAACCAGAAGCCAAATCTACGCACTGTTGAAAATCTTGCTCCATTTTTTGAATTGCTTTGTACTCCACTATCATGTGAGGATGTCCACCCGCAAATATGATACTAGAATGCGGTCTATAAACATCATTTCTCCATCTTCGTAGTATGTATCTTTCATTCACATGTTGAACATCTTTGTAAACTAAAACCTTC
>JAYDZE010219303.1:0-20482 GCA_034509125.1 Monilaria moniliformis
GCACACCGTGGGGCCACTGGGAAGCTTATTGGTATTGATGGCACTGATGGAATTGTGAAAGTTGACGACACACTGGATGTCAAGATCTTAGATATGGTAACATTGGCGAAACTAGTTCAAGCGTGAAAGATGAAGCCGGTGGCCACCTGAGCTCAAGGTTTTGGCAGATGGCAACAATATTTGTGTTGTTTCTGTCGCAAGTTGGAGAGCAGTGACAAGGTGTTGGATTGAAATCGAAGCCTCTGCTCTAAGATGGGCAAGAAATGCAGAAACGCCTTTTTCCATACCTGTTATAAAATGCGTATGATTGCTACACATAGGACAGAATAGGGGGCTGACAAGTTTTGTAGTAGCCATTTGCTTTGTAAAATCATTCACCTAAATGGAGCTGCTGTATATTTATGATTTACTACTAGTCTAGAACTATCTTACTCTAAGTTGAATGCTCAATTGTATAAATAGTTTTTTGTACATTATATTGTTCTCACATTTCATTTCGTAGCTTAGGTCGTCGACATTATGGAAATGCTACCATTTCTCATATCTGCTTTACATTCGAAAATTCCTGTAATAAATTAAGGCTAACAATTGTGTGCATTTAGAGTTTCTTAATTTTTAATTAAGGTTTGTAAACTTTTTATTTGGATTTAGAAATTGTAATTAGAATGAGTACACAATGTGTCAGTTGTATCAAAAACTAATGAAAATTCTGTTTTACCCCCTCTCTAAGTACACTATTATCACACGATTTTCTTAATTTATGTGATTAAATCAAATAGGTCATGAGTACACTACTTTTTAAAAAATTATGTGCCTAAATCAAATAGATCACTTATAATAGGATGGAAGAAGTACCATTTTTAGATGATCATAGTATTTGATTTACTTTCTTTCTATTTAAAATGTGACAGTGAATAGTCTTGACTTATTGTTATAGCTAAAGTAGCACCAACACATCGGTATTTGCAGATAGAGAGGATCATGTTGCTTATACAATATGATAATTGTGTCTCATATTGCAAGATGTCTCGTTTTGTTTTCTTGTGGTTCAAGGGTGAGATAACCTATTCCCCTACAAAAAGGGTGAGACAACCTATTTGAAGTATAATAAAGTATTTAATTTTATGCAATATTAATAAAAAAAATCAATGGTTTACTTTTTCTCAATTCAACAATTTGTTTTTTGTTTTGTTTGTTTTAACAATTACAATTGGGTCTCTCTTGATTTAGTATCTGTGGTAAGAATATAATTCTAACATCTAAAAGATTGGATAATCCACTATTGTCATTTGTTGTGAGCTATAGGTCACTCTTGATTTAGTATATGTGGTATGAATAGTGACAGATCTAGAATCGAAAAATAGGAGAGTGGAATCCAAGAGTGATGCGCTGAAAATCCTCCTTCATAACATATTTTTGCATGACGTTTTATTCAATTTGTTACTGCCACTCCCTATCTCATTCCTGAGATATCTTACGCAGCTCCTGCAGCTTAGCTTCTTTGTATTCTGACAGCTCATTGAGTTGGTTCTCCACGAGCTTGGCTGCCATGGTTGCGAGCTACTTCTTGGCTTGTTCAACCCCTTGCTGAGATCTTCGCATTCTTGCCTTGCTTGAGCTTAGCTGCCCAAGACATACAAAAAATCTCATTAATACTCTGCAGATCCGTCAGGCGACGGCCATGGGAGGGGGCGATCATGGCGATTTTCCAGTGAGGTAAGGGGAAATAGGCCGTCAAGGGGGTCGGCCGCCCCCTCCCGCCCCTGCATCCGCCACTGAGTATGAACATGATATAGAAAATTTTTCTTTGTTTAGAGATTGGATAATCCATTACTGTCATTTGTTATGAGCCATAAGTCACTCTTGATTTAGTATCTGTGGTACGAATATGATCATAGAACATTTTTCTTTTGATTTTGTTGGTTTTCATTTTCTACTAAGTTTCTTATTGTTGATTTCTAGCCACACAAAAATATGGTAGATTTATGGATTTCCTAGATACCTCACTATGCAATACGAGCTATTGCGTGGTCACGCAAAAGAGGAACCGATTTGTATTTCATATTTTAGATCATCTATCCCATTTTTTGATGTTTCGTACATGTCTCAGTCCTATTATATTTTTTTTTTCAGTTTCATGCGATTTAATTTAATTTTACAAATATTAGTTAGAGTTATTATGTCCAATTATGATTCTTAATATCTTTTAGAATTTAGTTTTCAAAATTTTTAGTTAATATTAATTATTATTACAGCTGATTTTTGGGGCATATAATATTTTTAAGCTTCAGTTATCAGCAATAAATGTTAATTATGGTTCATTATATTATAGTAATTTTGTATTCATAATATATATCATGTACTCTGGCATCCTTCCAAGTTCCAAATAAATAAACTAAAAGCAAAAAAAAAAAAACACATTTCCCTTTATTACTGCAAAAAGTTCGTGAGTAGTAAAAAGACCTAAGACTATAACAAAAATTTAGAAACTACAGCAGATTATCGATTTTAGTGTAAGCACATGCAATCAATCTACCCAACTAGATTATACAGCAAGCAAGTAAACTGCACATGTCTTCTACCTTATTCACTTTGCTGTAAGCTCAGCAGTGTAAATGTGTAATGACCATATATTCTGCGCGGCGCGGCCACGTCGTCGTCGCCCAGCAGCAGCATCAGCAAGTAAAAATATCAATGTCCAAAAATGAGATCCTTCAAAGAAGTGAAGGATGACGGATGTCCATGGACTTGTGCATCTCTCCAGAAAGTGATTCCTGTCCAAACACAAAGTAATCACAAAATTCATGAGAAATATAGACTATAATATATATGTATACAAATTAAATGAGAGCATAAACATACCTATCCAAGCAAGAAAGCCAAGAGTGGCAGCCAAGAAGAACTCCCAGCTGATACTATTGAAGCTGGAACAACACCGAATTTTGGGAGTTCAACTACAGAAAAAAACTGCTAAAAATCCATAATAAGGTCACATATGGTTGTGTAAGTTTACCAGTATAGGCAGACGAGGTTACCCCATCCGTAGAAAACACACGCCCAAGTCGAACCAGTGAACCTGCAGAGAGATTATGGTCACTTTGGAGGCTCAGTTGATGATGAGAATCAATGCAAGTGACTGTAACATACCACATTAAGTCTCGAGTGAGTAGTGCTCGTGGGATTAGCAAACCGTTGCCAATCATGGCCAGCAACATTGTGGCGGCAGACAGACCTTTGACGTTTTCAGGATTAAGAAGATTTGTCCACTGAAAGAGGAGGAAGAAGCAGCTCTTTCAAGACATAACTCCTTTAAACAGTCACAAGGAAATTAAATTGAATATATATATATATATATATATATATATGTATACTTGGAAGAAGAAATATAACCATTTGTGCAACAGGCATCCACATAAAGAGAAGAGTGGCTGTCCAACCAGATACTGATCCAAGCATGTTTACACCTTTCTTCGACAGTTTTCCCATGCGCGCCTAAAAGTAAGAAGCTTCTTAGAAAACTTTCATATCCTTTAGAACTATTCAAATACTATCTTATTCAAGTTTGAATCTCTTGAAATGGCTTTTATGTGAAGATCCTTATGTATTACTTCACTTTTTTTTTCCTTTGCATCTATCTGTAATTTCTTTATTGAAATTCTCTTATTATTTACATTATCCTTACCTGTTTCTACAAGATAAAAAAAGGACTCAGAAGTCTTAATTTTAATGCTATAAGATAAAAGAACAAACGCAAAACTCCAAAGTTTAGTGGTCTAACAAGTTACCCTGTGAATCAATGGAAATATACTTGATCAATCACTTTGTTGTAGAGATTTTGATTAATTATAAACATTAAGCATATCATGCCTACCATAGAAACGGCGATCACTGCAGTCAAAAGGGCAATGCAGCCTGGCAAGACAGTGTTTGGAACGATTGGGACAAAAGTCGACCACATGACCTGCACCATAACATAGTTAACACCACCCAAAGAATCAAATGTATGCAGGTGAGCATAACTGGTTTCGTTACTTGTGGAAGTGCCGATAGCCCAGCTATGGTAATAAACTCTTCCCAAGATTTCCAGATTCCATTATTAAGCAAATCGAAGTGTTTCATCAAATTTATAATGACACCGGAAGCAGTCACTATCGAAGTGGCCACAAAATGAGGAAGAGGCATAGCTTCAGCCATAGCCAGCTGCAAAATGACCACATATATGGATACGACTCCTAGCAGCTGGATCGCCACTGCTTCACTTTCCCTCTTCTTGATAAAATATGAGAGCAAAGAAAGATTCCCGAGCAATCCAGTAAGCATACCCTACAAGCAAAAGTGATAGATATAACACTTCTTGCTCGAAAATAGTAAGGAAGGCATACGAATCTCTCACCAGCCATGGAACAGCCAAGAGTGCAGAATTATTCCCTGCTATCAGATTCTGATAATTGAGTATTATCTGAGGCAGTTGCAGTAAGAGAAACGGTACATTTGCTGCTCCAGCGAATTTTGCTGTGACCGCATCCCATTCCTCAAAGTTCTTGTGCTTCACTTGCGGAGGTTTCTAAATTAATCACAATCATTACTCAGCAAGAATTGGAAGGAAAGAGTCATATCTCTTAGATGAAAAAATGTAAGAGATTTCTACATTAAAAATACCCGGCTTATGGAATGTGCACCGTCTGATCTTACAGCAGAGACTGGTCTGGGCCTACTAGAGCAACTGATGGATTGGCCTGAGAAACTACTCTTCTTGAAGTGTACTTCATAGCTTATGACTCCTCGGAAATGTAGTTGACCACGCGGAAATAACCCCAGGCTTCGCGGATTAGAGCTTGTTGGAAGCTTTAACTTACATTTGTGCAATAATGAATCAGCCATTGTTAGCAAATAGTTGAAGAAATCACATTCCCCCCTTCATATTTACCAAAGAATCGGTGATATGTCAAAACCCGGCCACCTTAAACACACCGTGATGGAGATGTGATGATTCTACATTCACTATTTCTGAACTCAACAACGAACCAATACACATATGCTTAAAAGAATATTGGAATACTGCACCTCGAATTCCAGTATGACAAGTTTAGTGTTTGCAATAAATTAGACATAATTATGCTAATTGGCAACTATTATCCATTCTAAACATCATATGCAGTAAAATTGGATGACACCATCCTTAAGACACGCACACACACACACACACACACACGAGTAATCACAATATAGCAATGGGGAAATCTTTGGACAAATTTAATTATCTCAAAATTGAAAATTTCAATTAATTAAAGGAACAATTCTATAATATCCCACTACAGCAAATATGCTTATGAATTCAAGAAGGTGAGTATACTTTGTCTAATTGCGTTCACGTATATTTACAAATAAAATTGCACGATTAGCATCCAATTCTACTACTTATACCCAAAAATCACCATACACACGGTCATTTTATCAACTATGATCACTCATCTTCTTATTGTAGCAAACATAAAAAATCAATCTTTTCTCTAAATTTCAAGAACTCATCATCACACTTCATCTTGGAATTTTTACAGAGGGCTATAAAATTAGTAAACAAACACACACAACTGAACCTGAACTTACCAATGCAAGAAGCTGTAACAGAGTTATGCGCAAGTGGAAATCAAGAATCGATATGCTCCAACCTTGCCCCGAATGAGTGCGTGCGTGTTGTGTGTGTAAAGGTCAATTGTTTCTTGAAATGGTAAAAATGGGATCCGGTGAGAGTGGGAAGGAGCATATGTGGGTGTTAACAAAGGAGGGAACAAGCGGTTTCGTACCGCAAAAAATCTCATTGGGATTCATCACAATTATGTGTCTGTTGCTTCATTTCCACTTACGCCAAAATAAAACATATTTCATATTTCATATCCAAATCTTAATTATAAATCAGAATTTGTCGCACATAATATGTCAACTGTAGTTTATTTCTCAATTGTTAATTCCCGTAACACAAAAAAGAATATCTAAAGGATTCCTTATTCGGGGGACACGTATAATTATCATTTAATATATATTTTTTATAAAAAAAAATGAACTTTTTGAATGTGAGTGTCATATATGTGGCGATTCCTATTTAAAAAGATTTATGAATTTTTTGTTATGATTAAGTTGGCGGCAGAGGTCAAATTTGGAAGGACGGGACAACATCGTTTGAGCTAGAGAACGACCTCAACAAATGTTTCTGGGACACGATAGCAAATGAGATGACAATGTGGACAAAAGCATAGATTTCTCGAGAAAATTCGGCAAAGACGAAATAGGCATGTGTGATGAAAACAAAATGTGTACTTCTGTTTTCTTGTTTTAACACCATACATGCAAAAATACATAAATCTAAGGACAAAATAAAATACTAGTATGACCATAACATTCCTTTGAAAGAGTGATGGAGAATGATTATGAAAACTTCTTAATGTATTCTACCGTTAGATTTTGATAAATTAAAAGTTAAAGTTTGTTTTCCCTTCTCATGTGTTTTCTGATATTCAATTAAAAGTTAATGAAATTTCACTCTTATCTTCCGGTAATTAACGGATTAGACGCTTCTCTGTATCGGAGAGTTTTGTGTTAGATTGTCTGACAGGTCAAAATTCAACACGCGTAAGACAAAATCATATTCAGAGCCAAACACAATCGAACAAACGGACATCAATAATATTATAGATTTTTAATTAGTTATGAATATGAGTACAGTCTAGTGTATTTTAATCTGCCAAAATTATAATATTATGCATAATTGTGCATCTCACTGGTGTTATTCTAGTGTATATTATCAATAACACACTCGAAAAAATATTGAATTAAAATATTTTATTGAAATTCGATTTAAAAAATGCGTGTATTGTGTGCGCCACCGCGTGCTTGTTCCAACATAAACTATAAAATGAAAGAAGCAATGGTTGGTGCAATTGGTTGTCTAGCCTTAAATCACTATCAAGCAAGATTTTGATCAGAGCTGTGCATGGATTTGAGGTCTCATTGATCCATTGATTTTGATTTAGATGCCCTCATTTATTCCTTAATTTGATGTACTTATCTCTCTACACATGTATGTTTCTCAGGTTTCATTTCCATATACATATATGTTTAATGGATTAATTTTTCAAAAGATTATCAAATTATAGTGTTTGTCTTAAAAAGGATACTAAACAAAGTTTTGTATCAAAAATAGATACTAAACTTTCATTTTCTTTCAAATAAGGTACTTACCTCTTTTTTACCCTTTATAAATGTCATTAAAATTGTTTTTCTTTTACATTAATCATCTAATTGATCTCAAATAAATAAAAATATTGTTTTTATCACTATATGCACTCAAGAAAAAATATAGTTATTTCTATAAAATTAAAATATTAAAAAATAAAATGCTTCAAATAACTGTTTTTTTTTTTAAGAAATCGAGATTTACTATAATTAAAAACACACACGGACCATCATGATCCAACATGATATATTTTTTAATCACCATAAGCTTAAAACGAAGTAAGTTTTAAGTTAAAGATTTTGAAAATTAATTACAGATTAATTTTGAAATTATGAGTTATTACGTAAAGAAGGGAGGTAGCTCATCTATAATCAGTCACATATGAAACTGTGAGTCGATGAGTAAAAAAAGGGAGGCTGCAATATTTAAAATATTTCATTTTAAATATTCTATTTTTAATATTTAAAATATCTATCTAATCTTTTTAGGAAAATCTAAATTTATTTTCTTGGATGTATATAGTTGAATGAAATAATTTTTATTTGTTTGAGATCAATTATATAATTAAAAATTGTAGAAGAAAAATAATTTTAAAGATATGATTTTAACTTCAATGTATGAACAACATCAAATATTCAAATAATTTGTTTAGATATGATTAATAATTTAAGATAATACGGTGTTATAGAAGATATTGCATTACAACAAAGAATCACTTTTTACACATCAAATTTCTAATATCGCAGCAATAATTTTCAGCGGCGGCCACATCTTATTACATTCTTTCTAAACTTGTGTTACAAAAGATAATGAGTTTGATGATTACTATGATTTGAAGAAGAATCAATAACATGATCAGTTGCAGAAATTTCTCCAGATTTTACATTTGCATGCTAGTGCTTCATTTCCATCTTCTCATTCTTGATGATATCTTCTTGAGTATGCTTGTCATCTTCTATGGATAGGACGATGAGCTCCGGCCCATTCGGGCCTTGAACGATGGCCTCTTTCACCCTCAGATGATCATCGGTTCGTATGATATCAGTTTCGTTCACCATCTTCTTCTGTGTCCTCTTCTTGATCAAGCACCAAAGAGCAAAGGAGCAGAAGGCAGCGAAGAAGAAGCATCCGAAAGAGGCGAAGACCACTATGACCAGTGTCGGAGCATTGTCCGGAGATGGTGGAGGCGGTGGTGGAAGAACACGAGGAGGTGGTGCAACGGGGTGGAACGGAGGTGGATGGACATGAGGTGGTGGCAGATGAGGAACTACATGAGGCGGTGGCGGAGGAAGAACTACGGAAGGCGGTGGCGGAGGAGAGACGGGGTGAACAAAGGGTAAAGGGGGAGAGGGAAAATATTGGTAGGCAGCCATTTGGAAAGCTAAGAGAGGAGATCAAATTCTTTTTGAATGGTGAATAAGAATAATTTCTGGCCCCTTATATTCCCTGATGTTTTATGTTGCTTATTACAATGCTTCCACGAATTCAAAAACTTGCCTCCCATTTCAAGATTGTGTTATAATAAGTGGATAACCAATTGCTCATTCACAAAATAGGAAATTCCAAGTCAAAACCACAATTAGGGTTAACCAATTTTCGATTAGGGTTTTCTAATGCCCAATTAGGATTAATTAAGGTATATATACCATGCATCCGGATGCACCAGAGTGTACTTTATTACTAAAACATGTTCATCAACGAAAATAATAACATATTGATCAATATTTCAAGAAATCAAATGGATCGTAATCTAAAGCAGAGTCTCATCACAGAAACGATAAAAAAAAAACACATGTTTTACAATGTGAAAGTTTTATCTGTTATACATTCTATACACATGATTACAGGAGCTTGAAATATTGACATTCAAGAAACAAAGGCAATCTGTAATATAAAACCTGAGGTCAAAAAAATAAAGGAACCTGTTACGATGGCCTAAACCGGGTCGCGAAGCTCGAGAAGGAAAGGAAAGGAAGAACATTTAGCGAAGTTGATAGCAAGTGTTGATGGAGCCACAATCTAAGAGAACATATTTGCAGCAGGGAGAAAAGGAAGTCACGGGCTAGAAAGTCATGATAGATTTCTTTACTTTGAGAGCAGAATCGAGAAAAGGAGCTCATTCCACACATCCGGTAACCCAGGCAGGCACCAATGGCTACAGTCAGGAACCGATGGATTATCACTCCACGAACCCACGTGTGCATCACTCCGAGAGGCACCCATCTGAGTAACATGCAGCAATTTTACGGGGATGGACACGTTATTCATAGCTTTGATTATTGCATCAGACACCGAACTCCTCTGTTTTCCTTTAGCTTTGAAAGAAGGCAGCCGTGTTACTTTGCAATTCTGACGGGATCCACTACTGATCATGAGCAAGAATCACAATATGTCAAATAATTTGTGAATTGTGATCATAGAATGATGAAAGTACTACTTGCAACGCAAAGAAAGTAAAGAATATATATTTGGAAAGAATGACATTGATATGCTGTGAGAATATATTTGTTTAATAGATGTTATGACAAACCTCCAATGAGAGGATTCAAAGGTCCGGAAAAAAACCCGTGTCTTGTTGGGGTTCACTGCCTTCTCTACCCAAGATTTCCAAGTGGCTAATGCAATCTTGAAGCCGTTACTTATCGGCATCCCAAGCTTCATCCTTCCACCACTCTGGAAATACCAGCCACTGTCTGAAAATGCAAATTAGAAGTACTTCATAATAATTTTTGAAATAACTAACTGAAAAAAACAACCTAGCATCGAAAAGTTTCAAGTCCATTTTAACCTCTAATCTCAGTTTGAACATTGAAGCCTTCCTAAAAGTTTCCAAACAAACTTATGATTAGCTATGTGGCATCTTCTGGAAGATACCAACACACAATCTGCTTATGTTACATGTACTCTTCAGATTTAGTTGTTTCAATGCGATCAAATTGGAGCTGGGCTGAAGAATCGGGTAAAGTCCACACAATAAAATAATGTAAATAACATAACTTAGCCATCTTATCAGCAAAATTTGGTAGACATTATGAAGCATCTTAATCTGTCTATTTAATCACATACTATATTATTAAGATGATAATTACAACCTAGTGTGCCAAAATCCATCCCAAACTGCTTAATAGCCTAAAACACTCAAGTCAAATGTGATTTTTGTTTACTAGTTGAAGAATGTACTCTTCTACGTGTACTAGTTGAAGAATGTACTCTTCTAGCTCAACAGCCTAAAACACTCAAGTCAAATGTGATTTTTGTTTACTTAACAAGATGAAAGCCATAAGCAAAGCAGGAGCAGATTCAAAAGTAACTACAGGTGAAGCACTATTAAATCACTAATGTGACAAAATGACAACAACATACACAGCAGGTATCAAATTACAGAATCATGAGCATTATCTATAAGCTGTTCTGAAACAATCAAGAGCAAATGCAACGAGACACGAATAGACTTACAGTTCAAAGAGCTTTGTGGGTGTCCACCAATGTCCCGAATTGAAAATAAGAATATCAGAATCAATCCATTCACTGCTAATATCATCCATTTGGTCCAGTCTCAGCACAGCCTTCACTCTCCTCGGAGAGTGCTTGGGCGCTGCACCCGGCTGCACCAGGAAAACAGAGCGATAGAACTCGACAGTGAAAGCAAATGTCTCAAACCTAATACTCAAATGCCTAATCTGCTTTGTGATCTCATTCCCATTAGCCTCATAGACAAACCTCTTATCCTCAACACCACTCATCAGCATACAAACCATAGACTCCCATTGAGTTCTACTCAGAGAATCGCCTACAAAAACCACCCTCTTCCCACGCAGATACTTCAACACAGCACCCACATCAATTTTTGGAATCTCACAATTCTTAGGCTTCCACCTCCACTTCATATAATCCCTATCTTTCCTCCCATTACCCACACAATCAAAACCACGTTCGATAAAAGGGCAATCTGATGCATTATACAATGGATAATTATCATCCACCACCCATTTCCCATCAAACACATTGCATTCCTTGCTAATATTACCATCTCTAATTCGATTAGCGTCAACTACAGTTTCAGAAGATGGAAACATGTAAAAGTAACTGGACCCCATTACCACAATGAAGCATAAAATGGAACCAAACATGAAAATTGCAGTAACAGATTGAAACATCGAGCTTTTGCTGTAATTCGCAGCTAAAATCTTGCTAAATTTGAGAACCCTCTTCAACATTGGCCTCAAGTATCCACACATGTCCGAGTACAATCTATTTATGACTGCACTCATTTCTAAAACACAAAGAGTAGTGTGCAAGATTCAGTTTTTATCATCAAGAAATCAACTTTTCTTTCTCCTATGTCAAACATGAGCTAGAATCAAGAAAACATGCAAGAATTCTTACAGTTTCCACAACTGGGCTGGAAAGGGTGAAATGGGTGATCGCAGCTGAGGAAAGAAGGCAAGAATGGAGAATGAGGTGAGGGGATGAGGTTAATTAGGTAATTTGAGTGGCAGTAGGTGTGAGAAAGAAATCTGAACTAATAAATGGGGTCGGAGTGCGGAAGAAGATGTTAGATTTGCTGGACTTTGCTCAACTGCAGTCCGTGAATATTTATTACAAGCAGTGGGTTGTAAAAAGGTGTAGAATCAGATGCTCTGAGCCTCATACAGAAAGGGTACGCCCCTTATTATGATTGGCTTAATGGCTAGTTAGTTTTCCTCGTATTTCTTGTATTAGGTGAAGATACGATTTTTATCGAAGATTGGGTGAGTTTAGTTACACCGCATAATGCTTACTTTACAATCTATCTTTCAATACAAAACAAAAAAAGTCCAAGCAATTGTCTAAAATACCCCTAGTAAACTTAATTTTCTTTCCTTTTTTGTTCGAGACAGAACTTATTTTTCTAAATTCTCAATTAATGCATCAACTTTTATCTACTTTTTTATTATTATTATTTTGATATGATTTTCAAATATTTTAATATTGTAATATTGTCATTATTTTTTTTTATTACAAGAATAACATCTTCAAATCTTTTTCTCACGTGGGTCAAGTATGATCGCACGACTTGAGTGTTTTAGATGTAGTCTGTATAAAGTTCAAAATATTAAATACTTAGTGGTCTAATGACCTTTTCTAGTGTGATAATTACTACCAGATTAACCACTTAAATTTAAAACAAATTTAATGATAATTGTAAGAAACTTTCTTGATGATGAGGGATATTAGATAGTAGTGAATCTAGTGATGTATTTAGTTGTAGAGCAGACAAATATTTTGGTGGAATAAAAACAGACTGTTATTTTGGAAATTATTGATTGGATTTGACATTGAAACCCTGGAAAAGAAAAGTATACGTAAATGTTTATTGAAAATTATGCAGTTCCACTTGATACTCGACCGTGGATTATCCAATAATTGTTTATTTTTTCAGTTCATTATCAGAATATAATTTTTTTGATATACTGATAGTTCAAAACTGATGGAATAAGCTAAGTTTAACGAGTTCGATAAGATCATAAACTAGAACAATGTTTTGAAAGCTAACTAGAAAATTAAGAAGATATAGTATAACCCGTCAACCAAGTATATGTATCTTATTATTCGGCATTTATGGGCACAGCAGAAATCCCAGAAAAAAGTATCTTCTGATAAATAAATACTTAACTCCACTATCATAAGGATTCTTACTTTTTAGAATTCGACATGTTAGTGATCAAGTGTTTTTGTGTGTTTTATTCAAAGATTTTAGAAAATGTGAGGTAAGATTAATTGTTTTTATTGATGAGAGAGAGAGAGAGAGAGGGAGAGAGAATGCTCCTTTGAGTATGCTTTAGGTATAATATTTCATTTCCCTTTCCTAATTTATTCAAGAATACCTGTAGGAAAGAAGATCAATACAAACTTTATCTAATGTGTTAGATGGAAATTGATGTTAATCGTCAAAAATCGTCATTCTACCACAATCTGATCTTCAATGAACAACCAAAACAGTGTTGCAGCACAAGGCAATTCTAAAATGATAATTTCCATTCATTTCACAAAAAAATGACACCATCATTTCTGTGATTTTCCTTTCTCGTTACAACATCTAAGAAACGGCATTTTTGCCTTGGGCAGAAATCAAACTCAACATAAATAACTCTGAATCAAATCCAAAACACACCAAAAAAAAGCAACATCAAGCTCACTTTGGTCATCATTATTCATCAATGGAAGGCCGCGTGTTGTTTGGCAGTCGCCTGCCTCGAACAAACGAGCTGAAGAGATGCAGAGCCCTTGATGGCTGTGCATATGGCACCATATGAGCAGCACCCCTAACTGTTGCAAAAGTCAGCAAGTTTCCATACTCGGTCATCCAACCTCCCACCTGCATTCACCAAAGTTAATGGCATATCCGAGAAAGTGGCAAAGACGAATGGCTGAAAGTGGAGGCGAATATAGGAGGTACCTGTCCTTTATGGAACCAAGCTCCATATGGGACTGTGATCTTGAACGCGAGATCATGAGCCAGCTCACGTACTAATGTACGTGAACCAAGTAAAGGTACAACAGAATCTTGATCCCCACTGAAATTCGGATCATGTGCAAAGTTTTTATCAATTCTTGAGTGTGAAATTTATATTCTTGTTGGGGCGGTGAGGAATAGTTTACCTAAAAATCCAAACCGGAATGTGATTTCGAATGATCCTCTTTAGCAAAGGAAGAATGTCAATGTTACCGTCTACCTCGTTGTAATTCAGAAGGCTGCATTAAGGAAATAAAAAATTAGTTGATAGTTGGAAAATTTTAGTAGCAAAGATGGAGAGAGGCATTGATAGGCTTACCCACTGCACATAGACCAACTATATGGTAGATTGGTTCGATTTGCATGGAGCGCCTTTTGAACCTCAGGAAGGTTGAAGTAGAAGCGCCTCTCGTAACTCATGCAGACGTCTATTCCAACACTGATCTTGGAAGCCTGCAACGACATATAGTGTTATTAGTCTTATTGTTCAAGGCCTAGATTTTAAAAAAAAACAAAAAAAACAAAAAACAAAAAAAACAAAAAAACAAAAGAACAAAAAAAAACAAAAGAGATTCAAAATTCACCAGTTTCTTGAGTCGCAGTTCTTGTTCTACAATGGATGGATAGCACACATCCAGAATAACATCATAATTGTTAACATATTCACCAACAATCTCATTTGCCTCGGATATGGCCTCATTGCAGGATTTGGACACATTGTGTGGATTAGCAAATGTATAATCATCGAAATCACAGTCATTCATAATGGCAAGTCCAACTTCATCCGAAATCATTCCATGTGACCAGAAGAATTCATACGTTGCTGGAACATCACGATCAAGCCTCAGAAGCGGGTTGCCAATCTGGCCAAACAAAAAAGAGATTATTAACATATTTCCAAGATTTTGGAAAATGCAAATCCAACAAAAGCATATATGTTCTTACAGCAACACCCTTAATGTTGAACTTGAAGTCTTTAGAATGCTCGTTGTGGTCGAGAAGAGCAATAGCTAATTGTGGGATGTAATGCCCTATACAAACAAACCAAATATACAATTTCATTTAAGAGAAAGCTACCCAAGATAACATTGAACAAATACTAATTGATGCTTTCTTCAACACTTCTATATGGAACTTTCCTTTGGTAAAATAGAATTCTTACCGGCATAACTTTCACCACTGAGAAATAAATCTCTGGTTCGGAATGTAGGGAACTTCTTATACCATCCCATCATGAACATGTGCATATCCATTGCTGTCATACAACATAAAATTTGGCGTAAGTTATCCCATCCCACTCTAAACTTAACTCGTGCAATTCTAGTTGGTCGAGTTGAAATACGTGGACATGTAGGGTGCTTATAAAAAGATTCAAGAGTAGGCAGATGATTTTTATATGCTAATAATTTCATCAAATCTAAATACTTTGCACAATGAAGTAGGGAGAGAACTGAGCAACTCGCTACCTGTGGATGCATCGCCACAGTTGTAGTCTGAGCTGGTATTTGAATATGACCACCCTACACCAGCTGGAGACTCAACAAACAGAAGATTCGATGCTATACAAACAAAAAACAGAATTTGTTGGTTAACTTTAAAAATTTGCTTGTGAGCAGTCTACTGAATCTACAGTTTTGTCATTTTAGACAAGATGCTTAATCAGCCCTACCTTTGTTCCACGATTTTGAGTTTATTTGGAGGCTGTGACCATCGCCTCTAGGAAAGAAAGGACCTAACTCCGTGAACGCACCTCCTCCCATTGATGAGCAACCCGGGCCTTAACACAACAACACAGATGCTAAACTCAGTAACCGAATTACTGTTTTCTTCAATTTTGAGTTTAGGTATTGATCACTGCCCAAAATGTATGAGGCGTCTTCAAACAGTATTTTAATCTCACTTTATTCTTTATATCTTTTAAGTGTACTTATAAACCTTTATCTAGAACCTCAAGATTCACTAAGTGATTAATTTGGAGTGATGTAACCATCATATTCCTTCATAATAAGGCTAAGATCATAGAGATAACTATAGAGAGAACATAAAACCTATTCTCTAAGAATCCTTCACGGTCCTTTCGATACTACACCCAATGCACTGCACTAGACGCATTTTTCACCAAAAACCAACAAACACGCACCTTCCTACACCAAGAGCACTTGGTATGTTTTTCACCATGAACACACTCCTACGGCGTGGTGAAATTCAGACACACACACACACAGAGAGTGCACTGCAATAAGTGTAGGGTCGAAGACAACAATTCTTCAGTGTGAGTGATTCTATACCTCACAGCCAAGGATAAGCACAATTTGTCTATCAACCAAAACTCCCTCTTCTCACTATAAAGGACAGACAACCATTTCCAATTTCCCATTTTTTCAAAATTCACAGAACATGAACTCAATTCATCATCTTCAACTCAAGATTTTCAATAGAACAGAATTGGAAAATAAGGGATAAAAACTAACATATTCACTCCTCCAACCATGACACTAATGTCATTAAAGTCCTAATAGAAATATCAATCATGAAAATTGTAAAAATATATAAAATTAGAGATCTAAATGCAAAACGCACCTCCATTGAGCCATAAAGTTAATGGCTTGTGATCAGGATCGTCAGCAGCTTCCACAAAATAGTAAAACAAACTCCTCCCATTTTTGACATTCACGTCGACATAGCCTGCATACTGCCTGAACTTCACCGGTGGCTGACCTGGCAGTTTCACCACTAGATCCTCCTCAGGGAAGCCGTAACCACCCCCAACCACCAATCCCGCCACCACCGCCGCCGCCGCCAGCCACCACATCTCAGAAAGTGAAATCAAGAAACCGCCTTTCTTCTGCAAAAAGAAGCAAATTTTGAGAAATGGGAGTTGCTCAGTATATCCAAGAAGTTCAGATATATATATATATATATATATATATGTATATATATATATATATTTAAGTAATGAATTCTGTTAGGAAAGAGGGCACGTGAATTCTGGGGTGCCTTTTTCAAAAGTGCAGACCTGAAATTCTTCAGAGGGTAAAATGGCTCTCTCTTTTTTTCTTTCCTATGTATTGGATACAGCGGGGTGTATGCATATTTGCGTGAGTGAATTGCGAGAAATGTGAGCTTCTGCTGCGACGCATTGAAGCGAGGATATTTGGATTGATGTAATGGGTTTTTGTTCTTATCTCATGGCATCAGAAGTTTGTTATAGAGAGAGAGAGAGAGAGAGAGAGAGAAAGAGTGGAATTGAATGATCAGAGGCAAGAGGCAGGGAGACGTTGGAAAGCAGCAGAAGAAGCAGCAGAGCAGCAGGCTCAGTCACTCACTGCGTGTTGTGTGTGTAAAAAAGGGCCATAAATGAGCTACGGCTCATAAAATGAGGGGCCACTTGCTTTCAATTCTTGTCAAAACTACCGACTTTGTAACTGGCAACTTGTAATTCTAGATTTGAATTTAATAAATCAAGATTGACTATTGTCATAAAATATTTAATTCATTTCAGAGGAATATTCAAATCTTCTATAGATATGTACTAAGAAGTGTATGATCTAGGGATTGATACAAAGTGTTGGACCACGGAGGCCACCAATCCTGCCCGTTATGTGGTACCATTCGAAACTAGTGCTCTCGCTAACCATAATTGGTTTTGACATAGTGGTAAGCAATAAAAAAATATTTCTGTAATAAAGATGAAAACTTAAGCACAATTTAATAATTGGTAAAAATTAGTCATTGTTACCAAAATATAATTGGTGCGTGAATAACAAAATTACGAAAAAAAATAAAAATATTTATGTAATTATTTAAAATGGCGATTCAGTCTGCAGTATGGCACCTAACACGTTTGTTTTACTCATTTTCAATTTTTATATGTAGTTATTCAATCATATGTATATATATATATATGGTAATCTTCTGTTTTTTTTATGACATCATCGTCATTATAATTATAGTGGAACTCACCAATCAAACAGTAATCTCCTCATACTATATCACATCATTCATCATACCAAACTTATCATTAGAAACACTAGAAATTGAAAATTGCAACTGAAAGTAAATCCAACCACCTCCTTAGAATTTTGTCGCACACTTCTCATAGGAATGAACAAGTCAAACCAATTCAATGGTCACAAAAACTTGCGTAAAATATCCGTTTGAAATTACACATTCGATTGGATTAAAATGATGTAGGGTTTTGATTAAGATCTGATGGAGCATGGATGGAAGGCTTTTCTTCAAGGTAAACGTTCAGAGAGAGAGAGAGAGAGAGAGAGAGAGGAGAGAGAGAGAGAGAGAGAGAGAGGCGTGTGTGGGTGTGTATAATTATGAGAGGCTGACCAGTCAAAAAATGTGTAAGAGGAAAAGAAGGTATCTTCTTCTTGCCCCTAACCCAGGGCCAACGTCCATCTTCGACTATCATATCACCCCAAGGAAATGTCCTCTACATGCTCTATATATATTACAATCTTTTGAAATTTGGCTAAAATTTCAGCCACAATTAATCCGACGTGGATGTCAGGATTTAATGACATTACGTTTCGTACGAGAATTGACAATTTACGTGACAAATGGGTTACTATTTGGAGGCAATTTGAAGAATAAAAATTCAATCCCCAAGTTACTATTCTATTCAATACGATTTCGTTTTTAACCCAATTAACACGTAAATTGTTAGTTCACATATGATACACTACCTCATTAAATTATGGCGTCCATGTAAGATTAATTATGATCGGAATTTAAATTCAGGCTAAATTTTAAAAAGTTGAAAATTTATGTATTTTTTGCCAAAAAATAATTTTAGTTAAGAACCAAAATTATAATGTAAATTTTTGGTATTTATAGACCATTAAATCTTTATTTATTTATAGAGTTCATCTTCAATTATTGCACAATTTTTACTTCTTATGTATTTTAATCATATTTTAAATGGTGAATATGTTAGCATCTTTCCTTTTGTCTTAACATTAATACTTTCAATTGTTTTAGTAAAAGAACCCTTATTCGAATTAAATTTCAATGACAATTTGAATGAAAATCATTTTAAGTGATTATTACTGTAGATGCTACCTGATTAATTTAATTTTATTTATTTTTATATGTGATGAGTGGCTTTGTAATTATAAAGATAATAAAGTTAATGCGTACATTACTTGTCAACTTATTTTGAATTTTAGCTTTTCGAGTGAAAGTTTAAGTCATTTATTGGTAACGATCACATGTTGTAGCACCAGACATAAGATATTACAATGTTGAGGCAAAAGTATTGTTTGAATATTTCCGAGTCTTGATTTATTTGTGAAAAGCTACTCTTCTAGTGTATAAATTATGGATAATCATATATTTATTTATATAACCTATTATCTAAAAGTTGCACCTACTACTAACAGATATGGAAGATCAATTTTCCACTTTGGGTACGAAATCTGGTTGAATGATATTTCATTTGGTTTCATTCTAGAAAAATAGTTGCACATAATATTTAAAATTCGTGTAATTCTTATAGTGTTTTTTATTATACATTCTCTAAATAAAAAATAATTGATAAAATTGATATAAATTTGGAAGACGAGGATAAAACTGATAAGTTCAAAAGATTAAGATAAAATTAATACAATTACTAAAATTTAAAATAAAATTAATAAACTTTAAAGATTATAATAAAATTATTAAAAATTGAGATAGAACATAGGAGTATGACCGATAAAACAAGAGAGATAGGCCAAGCTTAAGAAGAGAATCATTGGATACTTTAGCTTTCTGCTACATAGTTTATTATTATGAGTTAACAAACTAATTACTAAAATATATTATTATTAAAATGCAGAAAAAGTCAAAGAATAGGCCAATTCAAATGCTGCCGCTAAAAGAAGCCATTGTTTAATGCTTATTGAAAAAGCTTTGAAAAAAAGTAATTATTAATCCAAAAAGAAAAACTTTAAATTTGGTAAATATTTAGTGGGGATGCTTTTGCATATAAATTAGTCGTAAATGCAGAAAAGAAAACCTACTTAACACAGAATTTATAATTCAAATAGCCTCCCAACTTTTTAGATTCTACGTCTACATGTTTGTTTTTAGTTTTGGATCAATTGATTGGTTATACTATAAGATTAGA
This sequence comes from Monilaria moniliformis, assembly GCA_034509125.1. Taxonomy (NCBI): domain Eukaryota; kingdom Viridiplantae; phylum Streptophyta; class Magnoliopsida; order Caryophyllales; family Aizoaceae; genus Monilaria; species Monilaria moniliformis. The sequence continues at coordinate 19,849 of JAYDZE010219303.1, forward strand.
TTTAAAATTTATTCACAATTTAAAATACTTTAAACAGCGAACAATTGATGGATTTTTAGGTGAAGACCGAGGATGGAAAATCTTTAGCTATTACTTTCTTCGTGCGATATATTGGTTCATTTTGATTCGATGTAGGTTTTTAAAAATGTAAATTAAAGTGAGTGGAAAAAGTTAATGGAATATGAGTATCACTATTTTTCGACTGAATGAGGCTCACTTTTATATATTAATTTTATAATGGAATGTGAGTGGAATGAGTTAGTTAAATGTGGGGTTCATTTACCAAAAATGACAAAAGAGAAATGAGACATTTTATCGCAGACGGAGGGAGTATATGTGTGTATTAGAATCATTGTTGTAAAAATCGGCCTAGGCGCTCGGCGGCTGCTTGCCGCAGCGCAAACAGGTCAATCGGGTGGATTAGGCGGGCTAACGCCTAGGCGCGATTGTGCGGCGATTAGGCGGCCGCCTAGATCTGTTTTTCAATTTATTTATTTTTATAATTTATATTTTAGATTTTGGATGATTTAAATTTTAATTATTATTATTATATTTGGAATGTTAAGATTTATATTGGTATAATTTGGGGATTATTGCAACTGTTCAAATTTAACATTTTAGATTGTGTACATTT
>JAYDZE010219414.1:0-20480 GCA_034509125.1 Monilaria moniliformis
TTTGGGTGAACCGACCAAATTGATTTGATCTGAAAGTGTTGTTCACGACTTTCAGAGATTCCGTATATTGTTTGTTCGTTTGTTGTTATCCTCCCATCTAGAATTTCCTACATGAGAGGGAGAGAGGCAGTGAGAACGTAAATTTGATATTTCAAACAAAAACATATATTCAACTATTACATAAATAATACATATTGTTACACAAAAACATATATTATATGAAACATAAACTTGCATATTTGCAAATGAAATATGCATATAAATAACTATACATAGACATTTCTATTCGCAATAAAAATATGCATAATATAAAATAGAAATATAAAAAATTTGGAAACTTAAATTTTTTTGCAAACTGAACCATAACTTCTACAAAACAAAAATATGCATATTGCAAAATAGAAATATGCATATTTACAAATAAAAATATTGGCTTCGAACGAATAATTACTGATGTTAGGGGGGATGGATACACAGTTAAAACTTTTTGTTGTATTTTGTCAGTATAAGTATGGACAATTAGGTTTACAGCTGAGTCTGAATGACTACTATAAGTTGGCTAAGACAACGAGCTTATAATTTGTCCAAGTTGTTGTCTTATCAATAGTGATTGATAGTTAGTTAACCATTAATAATTTATCAGTTGGACAAATAATTTTCTCTGTGCGAAATATGGTGGCTTAGCTACTGACTTGTTATGAAAATATTTCCTTAGTCGATTATTTCTTACTCAATATTAATGGCAGCTAGTTGTGTGGAACAACTGGTTGTATCCGTGATGTGTTTGTTGTGTGTTGCGTATAGTTTGTGATGACAATTCAATAAAACTTTATGTAAATTGTAGAGTGTAAACAACACACAGATCTTTAACGTAGTTTGAGTAAACCTTCCTACGTTCAATATACAAAGGTGTATGCATGTATTATCCTGCAATAATATGATAATCGAGAATGAAGGAGACAACGCAACTAATTTCGTTGAAGAAAAAAAGGCGGGTGTCTCTAGCTCGGAAACCACTGTGACAACAACGCCCCTCTTCTGAGATCTTCAACGTCGATACGCTTCTAATCGCGAATGAAAACTTCACAGCCAACTCCAACAGGATCTTATCAAAGAAATTTGGGCACGCTCCCTCAATGGATGAGTAATTTTATTTTAATTTTTTAATTATGTAATTTTTTTATTTTGATTGTGTAATTTTTTTAATTGTAATTATATAATTTTTTAATTTTTAATTTATTTTCAAAAATATCGCAATTTAAATAAATATATGAAATTGGAGATTAATATAAAATAAGAATGAAATAAAAAAATAAGTGGTGGGACCATGAATATTTAATGTATGATATGGTTTATGGATTGATTGTTGTTGGTCAAAAATTGACGTGTCACGTAAATAGTTAAAGTATGATATGGTTTATGCCTTTATGGCTCACCATTATGGATGCTCTAATATATATCAATTTATTTATACTTTTTAAAATATGATCCATTACATTTTACTTACAATATATTTATTAATCTTTATTAACAATACTTTTTAAATGAGGTCATTTTTCCATCTATCATACCTTCAATTATTTTTATTAAAACTCGGAACTCATTTTATTAGGTCTATTTACAAAGCATTGATTAGGTCCGTGATGTGATGCAAACAAAGTAGGATGAAGAAACGAATAAACAAATTACACAACGGCAAATGATGAGGATTGAAATTCTTATAGACTTACCCTTCCATATTAAATATTGATTTCTTACACATGACTGCCGCCCATTAGCCTGCTCTATTTGGCATTGTGCATAAGTTGCCGTATGCAGCAAATACACAGTTAGAAACTGAGAAAACCTGCTCTATTATTTTGGCATTCTACATATTTCTCAGTAGAAGAAGAAGAAGTTGAAAGTTGTATATTTTTCTTGTAAGCGGATGCATGGGTTCTTGTCTGAAATTAGTATAATCTTGTGTTACAAGTCACAGTGTGTGTGTATCTGAAAACAAAAATAAGTCACTGTGTGTATGTGTGTGTGTGTGTGTTCATTGTTATATCATGATAATATAATCCATCAAGAAAGTTAAGAGATATCTTTGTATTCTTAATCTGGAGCTGTGGAATCTTGGAAATTTATTTTCGACGTCTTGGTTATTAATTAGCATATGTTAATTTTGACTTGCCTTAGGTGATTACGCAAACACAAACATGTATTATATTGGGCATTATCTAACCTGCTTTAGTTAATTTTTCAAATATTTCATAAATTAGTTAGTATCATGTAAATGTATGTATCATGTTCCGTTATCATCAACACACGTTGTGCCAAGTAGCAGATGAAAAGCCTAATAGAACGGATTGACATCTGAAGAAGAACAAAATTTTTTAGGTGCATATATATATGATCTGTAGGCTGAAGATCACTTTGTGTGAGATACAAGAATGCTTGCTTATACATCTGCTTGGTATTCCTCTGTTCTTCCACAGAAGAGAAATCCCAAGATTTCAATCTTCATCAATGGAACCTGTGATCAAAGAGAAGCTGCTGCAGGTAGATGAAGAAGATCTCAAGAAAAAGATATGGATTGAGACCAAAAAAATGTGGATTATTGCTGGCCCTGCTATCTTAATCAGATTCTCAACTTTCGGGATAAATGTTGTCAGCCAAGCTTTTGTAGGCCATATTGGCGCCATGGAGCTTGCTGCATATGCGCTCGTCTACTCCGTGCTGCTAAGATTCTCCAATGGCATACTGGTAGATTTTTACCATACAAATCCAGAGTTACAAAAATAAAGTTGTCTTCTGGCCTCGTAGGGACTAAAATATTTCTACATTTCGTGTGCAGGTTGGCATGAATAGTGGATTTGGGACGCTACACGGGCAAGCATATGGCGCGAAGCAGTACCAAAATCTCGGGATATATCTCCAGCAAGGGTGGATTGTTTTGCCAACGGTCGCGGCTATACTTTGTCCTCTGCTAGTTTTTGCTGCTCCGATCCTAAAAGCATTGGGCCAAAGCGAACTCATTGCAGAAACCGCAGGAATTATAGCTCTCTGGTTCATTCCCTTAACATTTTCTTTTGCTGTATTGTGCGCTAGTAACATGTTTCTGCAGTCGCAGAGCAAAATCATCGTGCTCTCATGCTTATCCACTCTTTCTCTGCTAGTACACATCTTCCTCTCATGGCTTCTCACAGTGAGGTTCGAGTTTGGGATGACAGGTGCCATGGTTTCCACTACTTTGGCCTATTGGATTCCGAATGTAGGCCAAATTATCTACATTGTCTCGGGTGGTTGTCGGGAGACGTGGAGAGGCTTCACAGCCTTGGCATTCAAGGATCTTGGGCACACAATCAAGATTGGTGTGTCGTCGTGCCTGATGTTCAGGTTCGCATTATGGTTCATTTTATCGTGTTGTTTTGGTACTAAAATGGCTGTTAGTTTTAGTTAAGGTGATGTCTTATAGTCTTGCAATGGCAGCCTCGAATTCTGGTACAATGCAGCGCTGATTCTGTTGAGTGGAAACATGGAAAATGCTGAGGTTTCGGTTGATGCTCTTTCTATCTGGTAATATGCCTAGCCTATTATCTATGTCAAACTTTATTATCATATCTATCTAATGATCTGCGTATGTTGTTTCAGCCTCAACATAAGTGGTTGGGCTCAAATGATATCCACAGGTTTCATGGCTACAGCAAGGTATACATTTAGTCTTAGTAGGACACAAACCATCATTTGTTTTGCAAAGATTCTTTTGATTCCTTTCCCGTTCCCTCCCAGCGTTCGCGTGGCCAATGAGCTCGGAAAGGGGCACGCCGGAGCTGCAAAATTTGCGATCGTGATGATACTCGTTACTTCATTCTCCATCGCACTAGTTGTGTTTGTGTTGTTTCTCGTCTTCAGGGCGCAGCTAGCTTACGCCTTTACCACAAGTGAGGATGTGGCGGGCACGGTTGCTAGTCTCTCGCCACTTCTTGGGTATACCTTACTTCTCAACGGCGTTCAGCCCATACTTTCAGGCGTGGCGGCGGGGGCGGGACGACAAGGCACAGTCACGTATGTGAACCTAGGCTCATACTACTTGATAGGAATACCTCTGGCAGTTATACTTGGGTTTGTCCTAAATTTGCAGGTTCAAGTGAGTATTCTCTTTGCCATTTGTTTCTTTCGACTCTTAAGTCTGTTACTCCTAGTTACATTGAGTCTTATGTAGTGTTTAAAGGGGTCAATTCGAAACAACCAAGTGCAACTCGGTCGGTAAGATATTTACCTTCCAATTAATAAGTTGGAGATTTGAGTCGCTCAATGTTTATGAGTATGGTACGTCTGAGTTTCGTAACTCAAAAGAAATGGGATGTAAGTTTCCCAGTGCAGCCTATCAATTTTAGCATAAAAGTTGGGCATGCCAAGCCACAATTCATTTGGGCCTATTTTGACGGTTATAGTCTTATGTGGAGTAAATGTATCAAAGTGACCAAGTCCGGGCTATTCTTTCCAACTACTATCCTATAACCCAAGCCTACCCCTAAACAGGTCTTGTCTACGACCATACATGTAGTAAAATTGGCATGGTTCGGCCCATGGAGGGCTCGTTGGGCCGAACCATGTTTTGGGATCTATAGAAACATGGAAATAGGTTGAGTCTGGGCAGCCATATTTTGACAACTCTATCTCATGTATGAGTAATGACGGGTGCACATTTCGTAGGGTGTCTGGATAGGGGTTATAATCGGGTCGACAGTCCAAACTGTGATTCTCGTCATCATGACTTGCACGACGAATTGGGATGAACAGGTAAACAAGATAGTTTTGATTCGTTCTTTCCTCAATTATATGATATATTCTTAGGTAAGCTAGTATGATCTACTTATGATTGATCTTCTTCTGCAGATTTCCCTAGCTCACAGACGAATCAATCGCCCACTAATCTCATGAATTATTCTAGAGCTGCCTCAAAATTGATACCTTAATTCTGTAAAAATGTTTGGACTTCGATTTCGTCCAATATTTGGATCAAGATTTTCAGTTCTAGTTTTCGATCGATCGGTCATTAATGCAGAGGCTCAATTTCAGTTTACATACATTTACGTGAATTTTTTCACTCGCCACCTCTAGGAAACAAACTATTTCACAATCATTACCCACAGATTGGATCGATGGCATTACATGGTCTTTTTTTGAGTTACACTTTTCATATTCATTAAAGGAAAAATATCTTATTAATTAAGTTGTGCTTCGTGGTCTAATAGTGTCATGGTCTTTTAATTTGTTTTGAGGTAAATTTGGCGCATACACATCGCGCTAAATTTGGTCAGAGATCCGTCGGAAAATCCGTCGATATATTTACTAATGGAGTGTCCGTCAGAAATCCGTTAATAATTGCCCAACGGACACTTGTCCGTCGGTAAATTCCACTTTTTTGTGATGGACGTTGTCTATAATTAAATCACGTTTAATAATTCCTAAAATAAAGAAACAAAACAAATGTATGACAGACAATGTAGGGGTATAAAAATAACAAACAGTGTTCTCCACTTCATATATGATTATTAATTGGGTTTGTTATTACCAACAGCACTTGCAAATTAGATGAAGACGATGATGATAGCAATTTAAAGAAGATAATACAGGTGAATTCTTTGAGCTCATTTCATTTTACTGATTATCTTCACCTTCAGTTACAAATTTTTTTCTTCCCGTGATAGCGTTAATTAATGTTTCTTGTCTGAAAGATTGTTGCAACTAGTCTTACATTGTTCTTTAAGTGTGTGTTTCAGCGTGTTTAATGTCTTGAATCTAAGAAGCAAAATCTTGTTAATCTCGAGAAATGTATTAAAAAGAATGAAAATTGTATCATTTCTTGAGGATTAATGAGCAATAAGCAAAATTTTAAGGAATTAATATCAGATAATTATACTTAATTCCAAGAAAACTCTCTCTGTGTCTGTCTCCCCCTTTTATCTGTTGATTAGTTTGTGTGATTACATCCATATGCAATAATTTTTAAACAGATTTAGGTAGAGGCGAAACGGAGTCATCTTTGGATAAGAAAAAATGGAGTGAGAGCAAGAAAGTGTTGATTTTAGCTGGACCAGCTATCTTACACCATTTTCAACATTTGGAATACATCTAATTAGCCAGTCTTTTATGGGCCACATTGGTTCCAGGCAGCTTGCTGCTTATGCTCTCGTCTTCACGGTGCTCTTCGGATTTGTTCTTGGCATGCAGGTACCAGAAATGCCCTCTAACTTTGTGAAACAGCAGTTTAGTACGTGAACTAGCCCTAGTTGAAGTAGCTTGTGGCAAAATGAAGATCTGTTTTTGGTGATAAACAATGGAATATGCAGCTTTGCATGGTTGGTGGGGTGGGAACTCTATGTGGGCAAGCATACGGCACCAAACAATACGAGAAGCTCGGCAAATATCTTCAGCAATCGCGCATCATCTTGCTTGTCGTCTCCGCCCCTAGTCACACCGCTGTTATATCTGCTGCTCCGATTCTAAAAGCATTAGCCAGGACCACAGCATTGCAGACATGGCAGGAGATGTTGCTCCCTGGTTCGTTGCTATGGTCTTCTTGTACGGTGCAATGTACATCTGCAGTCGCAGAGGAAGAACTATGTCCTCTCGTGCTATGCACTCGTCTCCTTGCCAGGCTCTCTCACGGCTTCTAGTTGTGAAGTTGAAGTTTGGCTTGTTTGGCAGGAGATGTTTCTTTGTCATCACTGGCTAGGCTTCGGTGGCGTCTGGAGGCTTCCTGGCTGCAGTTAGGTAGTCATCACTCTAACACAGGAGCCTGGCTCGTTGTCTGCAGGAATGTTGTATTCATTCTCGTCTCACTAATTCCAGTGTGCGTGTCTCAAATGAGCTGGGAGGAAGGATGCCAGAGCTGCAAAGTTCTCTATCCTGACGTTGCTTGTGATCTCAGTCTCCTTTGGAGTGGTGTTGTTACTCAGAAGTGACCAGGTGGTCGAGGCGTTTGCACGTCTCTCACCTCTTGTCGCCATTTATTTGTTGGATATTTTAGTATAATTGGATTAACTTATTTGACTAATATCGTCATAATAATACATCATATAAGTTTGGAGCTGCGGAGTGCACGCTTATTTGAATTTATTATGATCTTAAGGGCGAAGCCCCTAAGGGACGGGGGTCTGGGGGCAGCGCCCCGGTAGCGGGGTCTAAGGGGCGGCAGCCCCTGGCGGGGTCCAGAAATTTCATCAGAAAAAGCGGGGTCCGATGGTCCAATGGCGGCAGCCTAATAGCGGGGTCTAATGGTCCGATCGATCTGACCGATTGAATTATGAACCGATAGCTTTGTCAGTTTGCTTATTGGTCCCGTTTTTAAAACTTTGGTTGAATGTATGACTACTCTTGTTTAATTTTAATACACACAAAAAGCAATCATGTCATTAATTGTTCATTTTGTCTCAAATTGGATTTCAACAAATAAATACACTAAATTAATCAACAAAACTAAAATTATATATTCAATTAATTCCAGATGGATATAACATAATAAATTATGGTTTTACTAAACTTTTCACAACAATAATCAAATAAAGACATTATATTCAATTCAAAATGTTGTTTGTTAGATTTGTTCTTGTTACATCGGAACGCCACGTAGTTGTTGTTAGTAATTAATCCCATCTGCCATGCGAACACCCACTGCACATGGGATTAAAAAATAAAAATAAGATTTAGTCTTTTTTTTTAAAAGACATTTTTTTAAACAGATAGAACTTAGAAAATAGACCTTTTCCTATATAACATGCAATCAACAGCATAAGAATGCATTGAGAAGAAGAAGAGGATACAGGTGAATCCTTTGAATCCATTCCAATCTTCCTCTTCAGTTACATTCTTTTTTCTGCAATAGCATTAATTATATTTTGTTTCTTGTCTGAATGAGCTGTAGACTTATGTTTTATGTTATACTCTGTGTGTGTGTGTGTGTGACTGGTGTCTCCCAAGTAAACTAAGAAGTTGTTTCTTTTTTCTCTTGAGCAATGAAAACATTGGAACATGCATATGCATTCTTGAAGGTTTAAGTAATGCAGCCAAGAAATTTTGGAGGGGAATATATCAGAGAAATCCTAAGAAAATGCTATTTCCCTTTTTCTGTTGCTTAGCTTGTTAACTGCATATTAATTTCAGAATTTTCTTCACGAACCGGAGTAGTGTATAAGCCAATTATTTTAAAGATTTAAGGGTGGGTTTATCTACCATTTACTTTGATGGATTGATTAGTTAGTTTTCAACTTGTTTGATCATCTAATCCTTTAAATACTCAATCGTATGTTCTATCTATCGAAGTATGTTCATCTTCCGTAGAATTTGAACTCCAAAAATTAAGTTGATCCTTGTTCTCTGATCTAACTCGAGCTTTACTTGCAATATTCTCGCTTTCAAAGGCGAAAAATACTTATATATTTTGTAGAAGATGGAGTTTGATAAGTATCAAATGGAAGGTGGCGTCTATGAAAATCTGTTAGAATTTGCTCAAGACGACGTATGCAAGGCAGAGTCGTCATCGTTGTTTGTGAAGAATAAGATATGGAGTGAGACCAAAAAGCTGTGGATTGTTGCTGGTCCAGCTATCTTAGTGCCATTTTCAACATTTGGAATAAATGTAATCAGCCAAGCTTTTGTAGGCCGTATTGATTCGACAGAGCTTGCTGCGTATGCTCTCGTCTTCACCGTCATCTTTAGAGTTGTCATTGGCCTACAGGTGCACTATCTATAATAATAATGTTACAGCCTTTAGCAGTTCATTCATAAAAGTAGAGTTCAAATTTGGCAAAACAATGATCTATTTTTGCTTATAAACATTGATTTTGCAGTTTGGCATGGTTAGTGGAGTGGGAACGCTATGTGGACGAGCGTTTGGCGCCAAACAGTATCACAGGCTAGGCATATATCTTCAGCAGTCGTGCATCATCTCGCTCGTGGCCTCAGGCTTATTGACGCCGCTGTTCATATTTTCTGCTCCGATTCTAAAAGCACTAGGCCAGGATCATAAGATTTCAGATAAGACAGGAAAGTATGCTCCTTGGTCCATCGCTGTCACCTTATTGTACGCTGTGCTGTATAGCTGCAACTCGTTCCTGCAGTCGCAAAGCAAGAACTTCGTTCTCTCGTTCTATGCAGTTCTCTCGTTGCTAGTACACATCTTCCTCTCATGGCTTCTATCTGTCAAGCTGAGGTATGGTATCACCGGTGTTATGGTATCCACTGTTTTGGCATATTTGATACCGAATGTAGGCCAAATTGTGTACATAATGCGTGGAGGTTGTCGAGAGACGTGGAAGGGTGTCACGGCCTTGGCATTCAAGGATCTTGGACTAACAACCAAGCTTGCTATATCGTCGGGTGTGATGATCTTGTTAGACATAAATATATATCATAATTTGCTCGAACTTTTTCATATATACATATATGGATGATGCTTTTATTTACTCATTGTTTTTCTTGCTTCATTTTTGTGTTGGTAGCCTTGAATTCTGTTACAACACCATACTAATTCTGCTGGCTGGAAACATGGGGAATGCAGAGGTCATGATTGATGCTCTTTCTATCTGGTATAGTTTTTCTTCGTCTCTCTCGTTTGTTAACTCCATCTTCGCGCCTTCAAATGACTCTACATTTTTAGTTCGTTGCAGCCTTAACATCAGCGGGTGGGCTCTGATGGTGTCCTTCGGGTTCATGGCTGCAGCAAGTGTTCGTGTCTCAAACGAGCTGGGAAGGAGGGATGCTAAGGCAGCAAAGTTCTCAATTGTGATGACAGTTCTCACATCATTTGCCATTGGATTGGTGTTGTGTGTGTTTTTCCTAGTATTTAGGAAGAATGCAGCCTACTTCTTCACCAGAAATGAAGAAGTGGCCAAGGCCGTTGCTCGTCTGTCTCCTCTTCTCGCTTTTTCTCTGCTCTTGAACAGCATCCAGCCCGTTCTTTCAGGTAAGCCTAGCCCGCCGTCTCTGCTAAGCATATATATAAGAAGAGAAGATTATTTTCGTGTATATATGCAGGTGTTGCTAATGGAACAGGGCAGCAAGGGATTGTGGCGTATGTGAATCTTGCTTCGTATTACTTGATTGGATTGCCTTTAGGAGTCCTTCTTGGTTATGTCTTGAAGCTGCAAGTCGAGGTGAGTTTTTTCGTCCGAAACGCGTTATATTAGGCCATGATCAAGCTAGTTGTGACTAGTGGCTTAACCGGGTCAAGCCAACCAAAGTAAGTGTTAAATTCTAAATCTGATTCTCTTATACTCGAACTTTATTTATCAACACTTCGAGGCTTATAAGAACCTAAATAACTTTACTAAAGTTTAAATTTATATATTAATCTTTCTACTAGTTCAACTCAACAAAATGAATATAATATAAATAGATCACTTATTATAGCAATTACAATATTATTACTTAAATTCATAATTTATTATAACAAATATAGTTAATTAGATATTTAATACGCTCATTACGAATTAAAGTACGAAAGAATAAGAGTTATACCAAGTTAATAATTGGAAAAACCTACTCAATCTAGTCTTATAAATTGACTTAGTGACAATTTTAATTCAAATGTGAATTTATATATTATTAAGTCTCATAAATTAATTTAACGACAATTTTATCTGTCAAATTGACTTAATTATTTCCGACACTGGAAAACCCAGCTAGTAGCCGGATTTTATTACAAGTGACATTTAATACAAACTGCCCCATAACGCTAGCATACTTGTATCTTGCCACGGTAGTAACCACCATATGTGTTTGAATATTATGGAATATTTTTTATGAGAAAAATGTTCAAATAGCCATTAAGGTATATTGTAAAAATTAAATATAGCCCTGAACATTGATTTTGATCAAATGTGATTTTTATGTTTCTAATTTTTGTCAATTAACCATATTGATTAACGAAATATTAACACCCGTTAACATTTTTCGGACAAATGAAACATCGAGGGAGTTTTTTGAATTTGATTAACATCCCATCGGGTATTTGTATCTTATTAAAAAACATAAATATATAAAATAAAGAAAGTATTAAATTTTGGATTATAATTTGAATTTAATGTGAGTAATTCTTACTGAAACTCTTTGTTACAATGTTAGCAATTTTTAAAACATTATTGGTTCATTTATAAAGTATTTAAAGACACTAATTAAAGTATATACATTAAAAAATGGTTAATGTCTCAAACTTTTAGTGTATTCTATAAAATATCTCTAATTTTAGCGTTTTTCATTAAATGCCCCATTATACAATATCCGGGAATAGAAAGCTGATTCATCTCGTCGTAGTCTGAGGTGATTATTTTTTCCACCTCAACACATAAAACAACGTCGTTTTAGCAAAAAATAAGAAATGTTAACAGCGTGTTGTGTCCCAACTTTTATCATATTCCATAAAATACACCAACTTTTAGCGTATTCCAAAAAGTGTCTCCATCTTTGAAAAAAAATAAAAGTTTGGGACATAAAATGCTATTGACCCTTCTTATTTTTTGCTAAAACGACGTCGTTTCATGTGTTGAGTTTGTATTTGATCCAAATCGAAGTTTGGGTATTTACTTTTTGCAATATATCGCAATGGGTATTTGAACATTTTTCCTAAATTTAATGATGTGAAAAATTGAAATATTTTAATGTCATTTATGTGATTTTTTGAAAATTTGAAAAGAAATAAAAATATAAAAAGAAAACATAGTCGATGGAAATGTCACATAAAATCTGATTGCTAGCTTGACTTCTAGATTTTGAAAATCATTAATGGGTGAAAATTATTACTAAATCAAATTAATGAAATTTAAATAATATATTAACTTTTCACTTAAGAATTTGTATGTAGGTTTCAAACCAATCCACCAACAGATTTGCTCACGAGCTAAGAAGCCAAGTGGTATGAAGCTCAAGCTTGAATCGTGCTAATGAAATTAAGATATGAGTAGTTAGTACCTTGACTTATTTGAGCCCCTACTTGGAATGAGATTGCTAGCTTGTTTTTTCTTGCTTACCTCTACAAACCTAAGTGTGATCGACATGCTTGGTAGGGCGTGTGGATAGGGATCATAATTGGAACTGCTGTCCAAACTGCCATACTTGTTTTGATGACTGGCATGGCTGATTGGGATAAACAGGTACCCCATCACCTACATCAATGGATTTTATTTCTTCAATTTTCCTATGGTTTTAGAATAATCATTTTACGTAATTTTTCATATACGTATCATCTTCTTCATCTGCAGATTTCGCTTGCTCAAAAACGGATCAGCCCCACGTATGTGGAAGACGAAACTACACACGACACGAGCTAATTAGCGCGCATTCATGAGCAGTGGATACAAATATTTTTACATTAAATTATTGCATGGAATAATAAATGATTTATTTTTTAAAGAATTCTACTTGTGTACAAAGGTTGTACTACAACCTCATTTAAGTAAATCAGCACCAAAATCAATTACGTACCTGAAAAAGAAAGGAAAAATCAGAAAGGTTTCATTTGATTTTGCTGATAACATATTTTATGGACGAGCCTAATTAGATATTTAATGCCATTTTCTTTTTCGTGCTATAAAATTAAGCAAATTTACAAAGTTCAAAATAGTTAAATAGTAAATTAAAATTGTTGGTATTAATAAATAAATCAAAGTTGAGGTTATAAGTTACTATAAATTCGTTAAAATATGCCGTTGCTTATATACTTCACATCTCTTCATCTTTGTTATTTTGACTTGATTTGAATTCCATATTGAGGTGTAGTGTGTGTGAAAGGCTTTAGCTAGAGTCACTGTTCTTTTGAGCTCCATATTGATTATTGCTAATAAATTATATGTATTTCTACTAAATCAAAATACTTACGAGACCTATTAAAATGAAAAAAAAAAAAAAAATGTTGATCCCATAAATTTCAACGGAAAATTATTGAATTATAAATAGCTTCCAATTTTATTTTTTTGTAGAATTTTGGGGTTTTTGAGGATCTTGGACGACAACCAAACTTGCTATTGCAATGTTTCAAAAGTCATGTTAAAATTGCAAAATATAATGTGAAAATTCATGCTTTAATTGGAAATTACCCTTAAATTTTAGTATTCCTCCTCTATTCATTAAAATGAATGAAAGACCAGATACGAATATCAATTCTTCGTCACCAATTCAAAAAAAAAAATGTTAATTTTAAAAAATTGATTTGTACTATTTACAGGAAACGAATTAAAATAATAAAAAGACACAAGGTTGCTCGAACTTCAGTTTAGTGGTGAAGTCGTGCATGATCTTGCATTGTTCCTTTATTGCATGCAATGTTTTAAAATCGGACTGAATTGGCCGGTTATATCAGTTCGGTCGCGAATCAGTGTGCTGTCAGGTTCAATTTGATCTAATAATCGTTGAACATTTGGCCACTATGAACAGGAAAAACTGACCGGTTCGGCCATAAAGCACCGGCCGATTGAACTGGTTTCACTTATTTATTATTTTTTGATTTTTTTTCTTCGTTTTATTATATAAAATAATGTGTTGAATTAATACATAACACAATTTGTAGCCTAGTGGATGAATAGGTGTTTTGTAGTAGTGGCCACCCGCGTTTGAATCTCATTTGACCCAACTTTGTTATTTTGTTTTTTTCGATTTTTTTGCTCTTTTGTTTTTTTTTTCACCTTAATTTTTTTTTCTACTTTTCCATTTTCTTTGAATTAATGTGGGTGGTTTATTTTTCATTTTTCAAATTTACATTAGCTTCAAAATGAACAAAATGTTATGCAATTTTTAAAATTTTAATGAAATTCATATTTTTAAATTATTCGCATATCAATTTAATATGATATATAAATAAATATCCACAATTGCAAATTTATATGAATAATAAAGAATAAAAAATTAAAGAAGAGACGCATAAATAAATATTCACAATTGCAAATTTATTTGATATTTGAATTTATTTGTAAACTTGTAGACTTGTTGCAATTTAATATTATTAAGATTCAAGACTTTAGTTTTACCATGTTTTTTTTGTTTATCATCACTAAATTTTAAAATTTGTTATATAATATATATTTAATTATATACACACATATATATTTGTTATAGTATTCTGGCCTGATCAATGGTCCGATTGATAGAACGGGGATTTTCGGGTTAGATTATGAGCGAGGAATTTAGAGGAACACGAAGATTTTTACGTGGTTCGATCGTAATTGATCTACGTCCACGGCACAAAGCGTATCTTGTTTGTATTAACTTGCTGAGAGCTTTTACAAATCAGAGTCCCCTTTTTCCACTAATCTAGCCCCTATTTATAGTATTACATTTGATTAGCTGAAATAAATGAGCCATTAAAGTATGTTGGCGGTTACAGAGGGCGTGGGAGTGATTTCCGGAGTGATTTCTGGAGTCGTGGATGGCAGTTACGGCTGAGTGGAGATAGTGGGTAATTGTGGCCGAACTTCTGCTCTCCTCAGTGCCGAGCTCCTTCGTAGTCCGAACTCCCTTAGTTATCGAGTTGGTTGGTACCGAACTGGTTGTGCCGACCTGGTTATGCCGAACTAATGGCTTGTGGGTTGGGCCGCATTCTCATTGGGCCAGTCTTGCTTAATGGGCCGGACTTGTAGTGGACTGGGCTGCGTATCCTATCAATGACATCTATCTAAAGTGGCAAGTGTTCGTCAAATCTACTACGTGTCCCACTGACCCAAAGAGTGCATTGTTTGCTCAGAGGCATGAGATGGCATGAAAGGACGTCGAGTGCGCTTCCGGTGTACTCAAATCACGTTGGATGATCGTCAAAGGTCTGGCGCGTATGTGACACCAATCATGCATCGCCGACGTTGTGTATGCATGTATTATCTTGCATAACATGTTAATTGAGGATTAGAGAGAAAACACAACTAATTAAGCCGAAGATGAAGCCGCGTCTACCGCTGGCAACAACCCATCTCAAGGTGCGCCGCTTCAATTACGATAATTTCAAAATCGACGGGTTTCTTTTCGTGAAGAACAAATTCACGGCCAATTCCAACAAGATCACATCAAAGAAATTTGGGCAACTAATTTTGATTTTGTAGTTTTTATTTTATTTTTAATTATGAAATTTTATTTTATTTCAATTATGTATTTTTTGAATTTTTTAATTATTTATTTTAATTTTAGAAATATCATAATTTAAATACATATATAAAATAGGACATTAATTATAAAAATAATAATTTTTAAAATTATAGAAGTGACTGAAATTTTGAGGCAGAGTTGTTGATGTTTTTGAAGAGATTCAGATAAAAAATAGAGGCTCGACTGAATTTTATTATAGAAGAAATTAGTATTTTTGAAGTGTGTCATCATAAAACGTAAAAGATAATTTTTTTCAAAATAGAGTCTAAATCTATAAAGAGGAAAGGACAAAACAAAATGGAGAGATGGAAAATATGAGGAAAGGAGGATCCAAAGACGAAGGTGAATTAATTAATTGAGTATTATTAAATGATCGAAATGTCATGAGCGTTAATTATTCTAGTATCTTGTAGATCTAGGTATTTTGACCCACACTACAAATAAATTAAAAAAAAATTATCACAAATTAAACATCGTGCCAAGAAGTGATTATGAGTATTTTCTATATTTCTTTTTCCTCTTTGTCGCCTGATGATATATAGGATAAATTAATTGTGAAACAATTCGATGTACGATGCATTGAATGAGTCTGTGGTCTCTTGTAAATAAGATTACCTATTATTTAGGTAATGTGAACTCATTTTCCACGTTTCTTTATTCACCTAAGGTGTGGGACCACGTAACTAGTTGTGGTCCAGCCTAATAGTTTTTTTTACTTTCGTTGTTGAATAGGTATAATCACCTTAATCAGTGAGGCCCACAACACTTAATTTTACTATACTAATCAGCCATCCATCCACCATTCATTTTTAGCTTACAAGTTTCTATATCCATCATGTTGGAATATTCCTCAAGGTTATGGTTAGAATTAGGGATGTCAGTCCAGTCTAAATTTGCTGGCAGACCTGATTAACCTGTTAATTTTAAATGGTTAGGGTTAAAAATTTCTAACTTGATAACATTCCGACCCGATTAGCTCGCATCTGGAACTCGATGGGCTGGTCAGGTGGATTGACCCCTAGGTGCAACTATTACATATTCTTCTGCATTGTTTGACAACTAATTTGACGCTTCAATGATAATTTTGATAAAATTGAAGCTAAAAAATAAAATAAAATTAAACCTTCCATTTATATTTAATATATATATATACACACACACACACATATATATATATATATGCATTAGATTTTTACTAATATAAATAATAATAAATAAATGAATTAGAAAATTCAAGTTCACTATAACTAATATTATGAAACATGCTTTTACATTTAACAAAATACATTTGTGTTTCATTTTCATTTTATAATTCTTAAATTATATTTTTTTTATCATGTTAAGATCTATAGTAATTTATTGCTAAGTTAAATCATTCAATAACAAAAGATTTATCCAACGACAATCTTATATGATGTCATTTTTTTTAAAATTTTTACACTATTAATATTTAATTGTGTTTGAGTTTAAATACATCTTTTAAAATTATCCCAATTAAATATTTTACATTAGGTAAGCATTGAATAAATCATGTATCACGTTCTGGAGAACTTGATAAGATGGCGTGTGATGTGCTTAACATTTCTATAACAACGATAATATAAGAATCCTCATTTAGTATTAGAACACACATTTTGAACAAATATACCGAAAAATGCAAGCTCTTCTTTGCACACGGATTGCATAGATATTTTGATGGTAAAATTTTATTTATGTTATAAGCTATAAATTATCAAATTATATTATATTATAATATAATATTATGTTTTATTAGATAGTGAACCGTTTGAAGACTATGAGTTCGAAGTGAACTATCAAGTTGAAGTATCAAAGGTTATCGATGTAGAAGAACAATGTTATTCAAGTGTTTGGAGTTTAGATACATTTCTGAGACTTTTTAACTATTTTTGAACAATTTATCGTTAATTTTATGTTATTGAATCTTTGAATTATTTTAGAATGTTTTAAACTTTGAATTTTATGTTTATCATGTGATTTATATATTTAAATTTTTGTATACGTCTATATATTATAAATATAGAATTCTTAAGAACAAAAAAAACATAGATTATTTTTTGTCGTTTGCTTTTAGCCTGATTAAATCCGAAACCCGAATGTTTAGGTTAGAGTTGGAAATTTTTAACCCGATAAAATTCCAACCCGATTAGCCCGCACTTGATTAACATGTAACACGAGTAGAACTGATTTAAAATTCGATGAGCTGCCCTGTTAACATCCCTATTTAGAATATTGTTTTATTCATACCCTCAGTTTTCATGTTCAGCATCCTAGATGGATCGAATTTATGTTGTAATATATGACTATATATACAACATGATATATGAATCTAGATACTTCTATTTTTTATATGTAACGTGTAATGATGAATCAAGATTCATTCATAACAAGTTTTTATATGAATGTGCTGAAAATGATTCAGAATGCAGTTACGATCAAATTCAAAGTCTCAATAGTACTGATTACTCTCCGTTATATAACAAAAATATAAGATGCAGGCTTGGATTCTTACTCAAATTAAATAGGCTTTAAGTTCAAATAACTTGTAAACGATGGGCCAAGTTTTGCTATTTGGCCCACTTTATTTGAAATAAAAAGGGACCATCATTGGCCCAGGCCCCATCCTTCAAGATATTAGATAGAGTTACATAATTCAAACCAAATCGACTGCTAAAAAGTAAAGTACATACGACAGAGTATTGATTCTCTAAATCTTAAGGCAAATTAATCGAATAAAACAACTGGGAAAATAATATATTTGAATACCTTATTACCAATATTTTATGAAAGTGCATACGGTTCCTTCTCAACCGGAGATTTACAATATTTTTATTAAAAAAAAACGAGTTCCTAACCTCCTATTTACTTGTTAATTGTAGGAGGATCTCTACGTTATGAAAAAATATTGGTGGGGCTAAAAAGAAAGCTGACACGATTGCTTTTCCATTATATTGACAGTTAATTAACAAAATAAGTATATCCGTGTAAGCTTTGAAGAATATAAACAACAAATTTTCAATTTTATGGAATTTATGAAATGCACGCAACTCAAAATCGCAAAGAAAGATATAGTCGGTGGAATATATTAGTAAATAAATCACGAATTGGTAGAGTAATGTAGAAGATATAGGGAACAAAGTCTCATAAGATTAACTTGTTGGTAACGGGTCCATTTCTATCTTCAAAATTACTGCTACTGATTATCAAATAAATAGAGAGAGAGAGAGAGAGAGAGAGAGTATAAATAAGAGTTACTTTATTAAAATAAAAGAGAGTTATAATCGTGCCCACATAAGCTGCGTGACATGCACAAATATATTTTTTGCTTTAGTGACATATTTGGAATGATAGGGCATGTACATAAGTAACATAACTGGCCTCCGTCACAGTTCGCATTCAATCCGATAAGGCCCGGTGGTGATAGCGGTGGTGGTGTTCGTGTTGTTGAGTCCGGGGCTCCTATTTCAGTTGCCGGGTCGGAATCGGGTGGTGGAGTTGGGGAACATGCACACAAGTGGGCTCTTGTTTGGCCTACTATTCTCCTCATTGCCATTGGCGTCCACGTCTACAGTGGCTAGCCCTACTCTCTCAAGGGATTCTCTTGTTGTTTATCAATGTGAATGAATCATTTCTGTTTTACTTTGGTTTTGAAATCAAATAACTGTGTTTGTTGATTACATGGGATTGAATATGGAAAACAAGAAGCAGAATGGATGGATATATGTATTTGAGTTGAAGAAGCATTCTTGAACCAACATCCATACTCTGTAATGTATAATACATATCTTATCTTATCTGGTGGGCAGGCAGAGGCAACTCTTACTCATCCACCCTATCAACAGCTGCATCACAACACCTTCCACGCTGCAATGCACACATATCAACAATATCATCTTAGGGCCTTATAATTACTCATTTTTTCATTCAAACCAATCATTCCCACTCAAGAATCCTAGTAATAGAATTCAATGCCCAAAAACACCATCTTTATAGAGTCAACGAAATTACAAAATTCAGAAATTCAACAATCAAATAAACCCAGCAAATGAAACAAAAATTCAATCTTCAAGGAAGAAATTCTTACGAGCAGTATCAGCATCTTTTCTCGGTGAAGAATTGCAACACAATATACTTCTCCCGAACATGGAGATGCTCGAAACCACTCCCACAAAGTAGAGAAAAATCACCAAACCAAAAACCCAAGGCATCAAAATCAATCCAATGAAAAAGGTCATCGATCCACACAGCATCAGAGACAGAGAAATCCCCAAAAGCAAAGACGCGAATCCCGCCGGAGTCATCTGCTGCAGCGAAGGCCCCGGCCTCCTGCGGCGGTGCGTCGCCGGAACCTGATCGGGAAAGTCGAGGGGCGGCGGCGGAGATCTAATAATATTCAGAACTAGAGCTGACAGCTCGTGTAAAGCCTTAGACCGATGATCCTGCTGATTCTGCGGCTGTCTTGTCATCATTTTGGAGCTACTGTTAATCTGAGGTGAAGCGGATAAAGTTGAAATATTTATCTATTTCAAACTATAAATGAGAGAAGAAGAAAAGTGGTGTTGAGCGTTTTGGAGAAGAAGGAAGATATATCACAGAAAAAGCGTGTGTTTTTCCAATTGGGAGGAGAGAGATGGGGACTCTCTCTGGGTTGCTTTCAGCTTACACTTTTTCTTCTCTTCGAGTTTGGTTTGACAAGGAGAGAGAGGGGGTACGGATCCTCTGCTCTGCACCTCACTGCGTATTCGCTTCACTGTGTTGTACTCTTCATGTTACATCATTTAATTTGTTACAAATATCTCCGGCGTACAATTTCAGCTAGGACAACACCTTAGCTTAACACGACTAGTTCGCTAATTTTAGAGGACTGAGGGTGTAAATTTATAATCCGATAAGATTTTGGCCGATTAGCCCGTACCTGATTAGCCCGAACTCGATTAACCCATAACCCGGAATTCAATGAACTGGCCCGATGGATTGGCTTTAGGTGCGACTATTCAATATTCTTCCGTTTTACTTAACAACTGATTTGACATTTCAATAATAATTTTGATAAAATTAATAACTACAAAAAATAAAATAAAATTAACCCTTCAATATATATATATATATATATATATATAGTAGTAATCAAATGAGAACTTACATCTCCTATTAGAACTAAGACCAAATAACAATCCTTAATTTTGATAATCTAATGGCTTAGATATTACCACATGTAATAATTTAAAAATTGAAAAAAATAAAAAAAACTGCCGTTTTTAGAGGTTGAAAGGTCATTGTGGTCATTTTAGCATTCCAGCCGTTTTTATCTCCCCTAAAATCAAGGGAAAGAGATAGTGGTGTCATTTAAT
>JAYDZE010219525.1:0-20479 GCA_034509125.1 Monilaria moniliformis
TACTTCTCGATTATTCATGAAAAATTAAGTTTATATGCTTAACTATATTGATCCCTCATTAAACATTATTTTCTATGATATCCACTCAAAACACTTGTAATGTAAATGACAATAAAATATGCAAATATACAAAATGATGCATGTTTTGTGTTAGGGATGTCACAATTATGGGGCTGTGATGATTTTGTTTCTGAGCCCTTTGCTCAATGGCACCTGCTCTGATATCATATTGAAAAACAATATTGTTGGGGATGAACTCATTCTTTTATTATTCTAAATCGTAATTTATTTGTTACAATTGATCTCATATATAGGGTCTCCTATGATCTATACATAGAAAGGCAATAATCTATTATTGTATAGAATTACAATATGATTTGTATGATTTGTTTCCTTCTTTGTGACCCATCTCTTATATATAACCAATATATACATTTTTAGTATCATTATCTTTGCACACACTATATAATTACCTATAATTACATATATTATGAAGTGCATATTTATTTTTAAATTGGTACATCTGTATAGGAAAGTTTTCTTAAAACCTTAAATTAGTTAGAAAAAACCAAAGAAATAATCAATATAACTGAGTTGCAGTTTTATAGAGTAACATTGCCCCTATAAAAAGTAAAAACTGTAACTTAGACGTAAAAAAAATAGAATTACTCAATGTTAATAAATAAAGTTAATATTCCTTGCAAAAAATCTACGATATGAGGCAGAGAGTCTATGATTACAAAATCTCATTAAATAAAAAATAATAAATACAGTATAAATATTTGTAATTATTAAAAATAGAAAAGAAAGTAGAAAACATGCGTCAATAAATATCTAACAGAATAATTTATAGGCTTGTAGCTTATGAAATTATATAACCATAAAATATTTTACAAAATCACTGTCAATCAATATTTATTTACTTCAATATATAATTGTTATTATATTTATATAAAAAAGGTTTAGAATTTGCAAAAAAAATCATCTTTATTTGATATAAAAATAGTACTCCGTCCGTACACAAAAAAATATGTAACATTAGTGGAAAAGTGTCACATCAAGACAATAGTGGTTAAAATAGTGAGCTATGTGTATTTTTTTAAAGTTTTTTTGTAAGAAAAAAATATTATGAGAGTAAATTATAAGAAGGGGTTCTCAAAAAAGAAAATTGCACACTCTTTGTGGACAAAGGAAATAAAATATTAACTATATATCAATATATTTTAATTAGTGAGAATGTTATTGTATAATAATTCAGTGCAAATTTATTGTACAATTGTAATGGAAGATTTATTGGACAATTCTAAGTGTCCTTTTCGAGGAAAAATAACATTATTGTAAATTTTGCCCAACACTTGAGCTTTAATATATAGTTCCCCATAAATTATATTCCAACGTTTTCTGAAAAATATTTTATATTTGAATGTATATATCTTAGAAATCAGTTTTACTTTGAATCATGATCTAGTGTATTTCGATATGAATAGTCAGTCTTAACAATTGCTTTTTCTTTTTTTGAGAACTTTCCACTCGAGATAAATCAAATGATGAATTACCATTATTGATTTTTTTAATCGAAGTCCAGTACCTAAATGTAGCTAGTGAAACAATTGAATAGTGGTGGAATTAGTTATTTCAATACACACTTCCCGTCTCAAAAACTATCTCGGCGTCGATTCAATACACAAAATTGCTAGTGCATTATTAAAATGAAGTGATTTTCTCGCTCTTCTTTTGGTCCCTCTAAGAATTAACTAAAATGAAAAGCTTGAAATACAAGAAGAACTTTACATTTTTACGTTAACGTAAATACGCGATGTAAGCATTGAGTTTGGCTTCGCTACAAGTCTTTGGCTTCGCTACAAGTCTTAACCCATGTAGAATTTGCAAAAAAAATTCATCTTTATTTGATATAAAAATATTACTCCATTCGTCAATAAAAAATATGTAACATTACTGGAAAAGTGTCACATCAAGGCAATAGTAGGTTAAAAACTTGTCTGTCCACTACAAAAATGACGACGATTAACACAAAATTACCGAGCACTTATCGAGCCACAAAAGTGCTCGGAATCAGCTTCATCGGTAAATTACCGAGCACTCACCGACCACTATTCTCAAAACTACCGAGCAGTCTACTTATCGGTTAATTTAATAAGGTGCTCGGTAACTTGTAAACGTACCGAGGGACGGGGGTGTTCGGAACGTTATTGTGAATATTTTATTGTATAAATTTACCGAGGGCTATGGTGCTTGGAACAAGTTTCCGAATAAAGTCGTATTTTATATCACCGAGCATACGTGTGCTCGGCGACGTGTAAATGCAAAGCTTGCTTAGCAAAGTGGTTCTCGTAACATTATTGCGATTTTTTTTATATTATAAACCATATCGAGGGACAACGTGCTCAAAAATTGTTTCTGAATATAGTCATATTTTAAATCACGGAGCATACGTGTGCTTGGTAAAGATTTTGCCATCATTGTCCATGATTTTTTTGTTTTCTTATTTTAATTAAATAATTTATTTAGAATTAATAATTTAATGAAAAAATTAAAATACCATATTATTAATTTACAATATAAAGTTGCAACACACACTACATCTTTCGTAATCCCGCTAATAATAAGTCAACCTTTTCGGCCAATTGTCGAGCTCACTCATCCGCCGCTGCAGCACGAGCATCCGCAACTGCTGCTCGAGCTTCCGCTGCTTCCTTCATTTCCTCCATCTTCTTCAGAAAAGTCTCGCCCCGTGCCTCAACTTGGGCCTGAACCTGGACCTCGAGTTGCGTGCGGATTTTCTGGACTCGTCGATCGACCATCTCATAGACTTGGGAAGGGTCAACATCATGTAAACTGGACGAGCTAGAAACGGTAGGGAAGTACATGCTTGTTGCTTGTCCAACTCCGGGAATTTGTCTTCTCTTCTTGAGCGGCCCGACAACCTCTAGGAAAATGGTATTGACATCGGAATTTTCTTTCCCTTGACCTCGTCTTTATTCTTCTCTTATCCTTACTCGTTCATTCAAAAAAGACAAATATTTAATCATTTCAGTTAAAATAATAAAAAATGAATTAAAATTTACTTGTATGTCCATCACCTAGAACACATCATTTCTTGGGAGTTCTTCTTCTTGGTAGATGTGTGAGTCTTCTCGAAGTACAAGAAAAGAAGGAATTTTCAAGTTGTTTCCTTTTGCCTGAAAAAAAATAAGAATTAAAGATAATTAGAAAATACTAAAAAATGATATTGGAAAATATTACATTTACCATTTTTTATGTCGTCGCTGCAAATGAAACAGACCATTTACTATGTGTGGCCGACGCCTTACCCTTTCCTTGTTTGCTATTGTTGAAGCATCTCGTTGGAGTCGCGATCGCATTAGTTGTCTTCCAGCCGCCAGTGTAGTTCTTCCAGTCATCTTCTGTGAAATATGAGGGTTTCTTCGTTGTATCCTTCATTTAGTTGATGTGGTCTTCGTATTTGATTTTGCATTTCTTTACCCATAACACCTTCACAACAGATTCAGAATAACTTTCAAAATTAGCTATTTTCTTAAACAAATAAAAAAAATATAATGAAATATAAATTACAAAATAATATAATTCATGAAAAATATAAAATGAACTAACTTACTTTAAACTCCTCCCAATAAATATCAATACACTCTTTGGTTAGACTGCCTATATCCCAGCGGGTCTACAGCATTCTCAAAAGATTCGCGACACAACTCGGAAGCGGTTCTAGAAGTCCACAATCTGCAAATACAATGAATAGGGTTAGCAAATAATTTTTTTTTAAATACAATTAATTAATAAATCTTATTCTCCATGAATAATCTTTATATACTTCCAGCCGTGTTAGTCCTCCTAAGGCTGTAGTGGCTGTGGTGCATCAAATGTACTCGTCTCATGCTCCGCAGACACCTCTATCTCTAACTGTGTGGGCGAGTATGCCTCGAGCTCTACGCACGGGCTCTCAGCCAGCTCTGAGGCTGCACGTGCTATGGATAAAGCTCCTCTTACCATTTCTACAATAAAAAATCAACACTCGAAAACAAATAATCAAACTAATGTCTTAAGAAAATGTAAACAAGCCAATGTCTTAAGAAAGTGTAAAAAAATAAACAAGCCAATGCCAACAGAATGTATACAACCGTTTCAATCTGGGTCTGAGAGAAAAATAATACATCTGTTTGCGTGCACTTCCATTAGGTTTGAATTTGTCCTCTCTACAAACTTTGCATTATGTTCTGTTCTCGTCCTCTCTCCAATAGATTAGTATTCTTTTTTTGCAATAATATATCTTCAGGACGTGCATATCTAAATCCTGCATTTGTTTCTTACAAGTATAGCTGTCAGACATATGGTTCGGTTTCGGCAGACGCTCCACCACGAACTGATACACATCATCAAATAATTGTTGAGACATGCGATGTTCGGACTTTATAGTCATCAAACGAGCATTAGTTGCCAATTGAGAATAATTACATCCCTCCCACAGATCATTTTGAGATGCTTGTAATATGTTGTACAACTTTTGCGACTCGTTACTGGGGGGTTCCGATATGTTAGTAGGTGGAACGTACTGATCAGGATAATGTGCCTGAAAATCATAAGCATCAGGACCAACTGTTCGTCCCCACACATCGTACACCATCTGTTGGTATGTGTTTGGCGGAATGAAATACATCGATTCGGCTTATCCTCAGCTAGTCGACGCTCCCGCTTCGTAATGAAATCGCCAATCATAGTAATTACGTGCGAACCCCTTCCTCACGAGGTGTTCCTCCACCTTGTTTGTAGACATAAATTTCTTATTATCACAACGTGCACATGGACATCTAATTTTCGAACCATTCATTTTAGAGGGATGTTGCACGGCAAAATTTATAAACGTATCTAACCCGTCAATGAAATCCTGATTATATTCTCTTGTGGGAAATTTTCTCATAGACATCCACTCCCTTCCCGATATTATATACATTTCACTATCTCATCATTCTAGAACAAAATAAATTATCAAACACGCAAACTATTATATTTTCTGAAGCACCATAAATTCTCTAATATAACATTATTGTTGTGATATTATTATAACACTAGGAATAGAATAACATTATGAAAAAATATCATTCAAGCTCGTAAATTATCTAATTTTTTATTTTAGTCTCTAATTCAAAGAATCACTTAATCAAATACGCAAACTATTGTATTTACTAAAGCACCATAAATTCTCTAATATAACATTGCTATTGGAATATTATAATTAATAACATAAGTTAAGCAAAAAATTTACATTAAACAAGTAATAACCTTTGTACGTGGCTCTAATGACGATATTAAGAAGTGTTATGTCACCAATCTACCAACAACAAAAATTTGTATTTCAATCAACATAAGTAATTAATAACAAAAAGTAACTATTTCGATATAATATTTTAAATGAAAAGCGTACTGACCTTTTATTTACATATAATATGTGTGCCATAACGATGAAGAAACTGTTTTAATCGACGATGTTTTTTATGAACAATGAGAAAATGCTCGGTACTGGATCAATATGCGCGAGAATTGTCCCGCCTTCCCGTTCTAAATCTACCGAGCACGAGGTTGGTCGGAAATATTAGATATTATCGAACACTGACGGTGCTCGAAAATTGTTGGTTACTAGTTACTGAGCATCTCCGTGCTCGGAATGTTTCCGTCAGAGCAAACAATACACGTTTATACAATAATTAGTTATATATATATATATATATATATATATATTTTAATCAATAATAAATGGTAAAAAATTGACGAACTTACATATTCATTGATACAAATATTCATTGGTACAAATACTATACAAATATATATTTATTGATACAAAATATCTGAATTGTAAAAAACAAAAAATATATGAATATAAAAACATATCTATAAATTTTTTAATGGTATGCTAAGTTAAGAAATTTTCCTACTGAGCGTTCTATTAAAAAACTTATAGATTGTTTATTGTATTCAAAGATTTTATCCTCACAATTTTATTTTATTTCCCAATCTCTTTCTTCTTCTAACATATTCTTTTTCCTAAACAACGTGTTTTTCTTTTCCTGGCCCATTCTTCTTCTTCCACCTTCTCACTTGATGCACCTACATCATTCCATATTTTTTCCTAATTGTTAGAAGTAGGGGTGCTTATTTGGTCGGTTCGGTTAATAACCGAACCGAATTGTCTGTTAACCGACTATTTTTTTTAAATCAAGAACCAGAACCGACATTGATTTAGGTTCGGTTAGGCTACTAACCGATCAGTTAGTCGTTTAACCGAAATAAAAAAAATTTCAAACTAATTTTAATTATTAACATGGACAATTTACGTCCATAAGCCATATAACACTAAAATAAGGCCTAAATGCAAAGGCAAAAGGGCCCATACGTTTCATAAGAGAAGTCATATAAGGCATACTCTTTTATAAGAGTCACATGTGGGCGAGAATTCATTTCCCACTGATGTGGGATAGGAAATGCGGGCGCGAAAAATTGGTGGGATAGGAAATGCGGGCGAGAGAAAAGGGAGGGCGAGGGGAGAAGGGGGCGGAAATGCAGGCAAGAAGGGCGGCGAGAAAATGGAGCCGGCCAGGAATTAATCCTGAGACCTCTCACTCAGTGCGCGCGCACTTAACCACTAGGCTACATGCCTACTGTTGACATCCTAAGTAGCAGTAATATATTTATACATTACTTAGATCAATTTTTTCGGTTATAACCGATCAGTTATCGGTTATAACCGATAACTAAATTTTTTTACCACTAACCGAAACCGAACCGAAACCAAAATTTTTGGTTATCAGTTACCTAATAACCGACCTTAATCGGTTATGTTATCGGTTAACCAGTAACCGACTAACGAAATAAATACCCATAGTTAGAAGACGACTTCTTGGATTGAAGCTTCTGGGAATGGAGTTCTCGCATAATTTCTCCACATTATTTTGGTAAGCCCCAACCACATCAATATAACCATCATATGCTGGCTATACCAACGGAAGCTTTGTTTTAGAAAGTTTATAGATATGCTACACTAAAAAGAAAGAGGCGACGAGGTCGGCTAGAGTTCTGGATCCATTAGTGGTGGAGGTTCTGGAGCAGTGCGGCGGCTGGAGTAGAGGCGGCGACGGGACAGCATGGTGGAGGTAGTGGGGTGGGGGTGAGGGCAACATATGGCGGCTGCGGTGGAGCGGGTCAATGGTCAAGGATGAGGGAGTCGATGGGGGGAGAAGCCGGTGGAACGGGTTGCCAATGAAATAGGATAGCGTGGGCGCGGTGGTGGAAGAGGGAGACGATATGACGGAGAGGGCAGTGGAAGCAGATGGAGGCCGTGCAATTTGGGGCAGATTGGCGTCTAACGGTACCGACAGTTGCCGAGCACATGCGCGCTTGGTAGACCTGTCAACAGGTCGCCGAATACCTGTGCTCGGTATATACAATTTATAGAATATTAAAATAAAGATAAAATCGTGTGAGTACAAGTTTGCTCGGTATATATGTAAACTAGCGACCACGTGAGTGGTTGGAAATATTTGACTAGAGTTTTTCGAGCACAGGTGCTTGGCATAAACAATAAACACAATTCTGAGAACACACATGCTCGGTAACTGTGTTTATTACCGATGAAGATCGTGCTCGGAAACCTTTCAAGCACCTCATTGCTTGGTGGTTGCTTTAAATTTCCAGCCCCTCGGACTTCGTAAATAATGCTCGGTAGGTGCTCAAAAATGTGTACACGTGTTCGCTAGGTGTGTTATATAATGAAAAGCAAGCTTTGAGCTGCTTTGTATTTGTAAACCTTATTTCCCAATATATGATAAGATTTCTAGTTTGTCACATTGGTTTGCATTTTCATACTATGTTGTCTTACAAACAGTTATGATTAAGCAAACAATCTAAGTCTTCTGCACTATAGACTGAGTGAGTGATCAAGTTATTACCGAAGGTCTCTCAGTCGGTTTCTTACAGAAGAAAATCTAATGTTTCACAACCTAGATGGAGTTAGACAATCGATCGTGAAAGGTTGCAGTGTCATTCCAAAAGTATAATAACCTTGGTAAACAAATGACACTGGTGTGGTATAACACTGAATGGAATCACGTTGAGATAAGTCTTTCTTGCTGATTACTGAAAGATGATGTCTCGGTGATTATTTATTTCTTAACGTTTATATATAACATTGAGCATAGATATTGATTATGTACTTATTTGATTTATCAAAAGATGTGAGTTTTTCGTAGCCCAAGAATCTGATATATTGGGCAGTGATAATTAATATCTAAAGGTGCTAGGATTATTATTGCACTGAATCGTGTCCTAGGAGAATCCGGGTTGATAATATCCCTAGAAGAAGTTCAATGAAGGTTTTATTATACAGAAGCCCGGCCGGCTTAGAATTTATTCTAAAGTATAATAAATAATAAATTTTGAACTAGACCTCTCTTAGTAAAAGATATTAATTAATTAAAGCAAGCAGCATGCTTGCTTTAATTAATTAATAGAAATAAATCAATTAAAAAGAAGGCCCAGACTCTTTGTAATTTGAATTTGGACAGGTAAGCCAATATTAATTTCTATAATGGTGCAAATTAATATTCTATTGAGCTTATATTAAATTGAGGCTCAATTTTATTAGTAAAAGTCCAATAGGGAGCCCTGTCCAAATTTTCTTAGATCTCTAATCTGGCCCATACATATTCTATAAATAAGAAAGAAAGAGAAGAAAAATCATAACACGTCACACGCAAAATTCGCCCACTGCTAGGGTTCGAACCGTAACACCCCTTACTCGATTTCTGAATAACCGAATACGTGGTGTCACGATCAGATAAACTATATGCATTTTCCGAATATATATTATTATCAATTCAGTCAGTCGATGAAATTTAAATTTTTTATACCAGTTATTTAAAATCAATAGTTTGTTTTAAAACAACCAATAAATATATGAATATAAGTGCAAAATATGCACAACAATTAAATCATGACCAGAATATATACATCAAAATTATGACATGCCACCTGTTCTATTATGTTCAACTATTTACCCAAATGGAACAGTGACTTGACGGGGTTGCAGCTGTTGGACTGACGAGGACCTAATCTGCAAAAGATAGCCTGTAGTGGGGTGAGCTCACTAGCTCAGTAGTATATTAAATGTTAGAACTGAATTTTCGAAATTAAACAAGTGTTACGCAACCTATAATTATAAAATAACATTCTATCTCTCAACTTTATTAGATGGAAAAGTAACTCTTACTTCATATCAGATAAACAACAATTTTAGCAGTAAAACCCAATTCTGTACGTCATAGCTTTATCAGATGCTGAACAACAGACAACCTCATGTAGTTTTTACGACTTTCAATTATAACAGAAAATTCACAGTAACATATTTATCAGTTCACACATAAACATGTATAGCCCCAAAATGTGCTGAGTAATTGACACGGGTACACGGACCAGATATAAATCACCCAATTAAGACGCAGATCACTCATAAGGGCACATATCATCTCCAAAGGTGTAAATCAATCAATCAATCAGATCACCACAAGGGCGTATAACATTCAAATTAGATCAGCACAAGGACGTATATAAAATCAGATCAGCACAAATGGCGGATATCAGATAACAAGCGACCCTCGCTTCGGTTGTCCAGAAGACGAGTGGTTGAATATGCAGTACTGCTATCCTATGGCATGCTAACTATACCCAAATAAACACATTCAAGCACGAGGCGTAAATAGATATATTATACTTTTCAAATATTAATAATATCATGTCATAAATTAATAATCACAGTTAGATAGAATATTCACGTTTATCACATAATATTCAAATTCTAACCAGAGCATAGCATACAGGCACATTATAATTCATGATATCAATAATATGTATTCTATATGCAATCGCATGAATTTAATTCAAGAAATAAAGGCCTAACATCTAATACACTAGCTCGTGCAACAAAAAGTCTCGATCAAAAGCTCATCATAATCCCGGACCTTATCCTTTCCCCAGCTGCTGCTCGGGGCACGATCACCCTGAATAATAATTTTATATCAATCAGTAACATTATATAATTAATAAAATACTACTATATTATATACCTAATTATTCTCTTTTAATTAAATATTAGTGAACCAACTAGAAAACATGCCTTAGGATTTAATTATTCATTTTTTGCATGTTTTAATTCACATTCAAGTTAAGTATGAGTACCTGAAATTAGTTATATTTTTCTTATATTATCCTAGAAAGATCCTGCATAAGGGATTCCTTAATTAGAATATTCAATCCCCAACAAGGTGCTTGGTAGGTGCCTGGTAAATACTGAGGGCTATGCGTAGCCCAATTGGTCCATTCGAATAAGCGCCTTGAGGTAGTGAGGCGTCGAAACTACGTCATATACTATGAGGGCATGGGTTTTTCAAAGGCCATGTTGACTTATTCTTTGTTTCTTTTTTTTTATTGTGTACATATTAAATCAATTTTTCCTATTTGTGCGTACATTTATACTGAATTAAATATTTAATATGCACATTAAATCAAACATTATGAAAATATGTTTAATTTGATATATGATTGTAAAATTAATTTTAAAATGAATAAATTATAACCATTTAAAATTTCAACATATTATTTGAATGAACATTTTTAGAACCTTTAATTTGATATATGATACGTAAATTTTTAACATATTATGTATTTTATATTTCTGATTAATTTCTTTTATTTTTCGTGAAAAAGATATGTATTTCGAACTTTTGCTATCTTCGTTTTGTCCATTATTTTCTTAATATTGGCATAATTTTTCAAATTATGTATTTTTATTTATTTTATATTAAACATCTAATTAGAGCATCGGCAACGTCGTGCTCTAAGCATGCTGTCGCGTGCTCAATGGCCGAGCACGTCGATGCGAGCACGATGCACATTAGTCGGAGCATGTGCTGCCGTGCTTGAGCACGCTTCGGGCATGGAAGGCGTTGTCTAATGAGAGGGCGCCACGTGGCGTCCTCTTATATAATATTTTTTTATTTTTGAATATCAATTTTTTTTTTAAAGAATAATTTTGTAATGGCCAAAATTTCCAATGGCCATATTCATTTTTTTTTTCTTTTTTTTTACAATACTAAAATTTTATAATGAATACCCCACTACCCATTCATTTCATATACACGAAAATCACTCCAAATTCTCTCCAGTTCTCTCCAACTTCACATCACACTACTCTATATTATTTTCTCTATCAACACTTGTTCAAATGGATTCTTTCGGCAACTATGGAAATTCCTCCGGCGATGATGATGCGGCCAACAACTACGATAGTTATTTCCGATTGGATCGCAATGCTGACGTGTGGCGAGGGGCTATATGGCGCTAGAAAGCATGCTTTACGAGATGCTTATGTATTAATAACACTAAGAACTACCATTCTCCGGCTCTTGTGAAGATATATTATTGTTGCATGGCTTGCCATTTATAATCTGGTGATTATATTATGAGCAAATATAATATGTGGTTATAATCGAGAACAAGTCTAGGTATTCTGCATTATAGATTGAATATTGGTCAGGTCATCACTAAAGGTCTCTCGGTCGGTGCCTTGCAGAAGAAAATTAAGTTTCGCAACCTAGATAGACTTAGACGATTTATCGTGAAATCTTGCAGTGTTAGTCCAAATATTTACTAACCTTGGTAAACAAATGACATTAGTGTGATATAGCACTGAATGGATTCACGTTGAGATAAGTCATTCTTGCTTATTACTGAAAGACGAGATCTCGGTGGTTATTTATTTCTTAATCTTTGTATATAACATTGAGCATACGGTATTGGTTATGCGCTGCTTTGACTTATCAAATAGTGTAAATTTTTCGTAACCTAAGAATCTTGGTGTCTTGGGCAATGGTAATTAATATCTAGCGATATTAGGATTGTTATTACATTGAATCGTTTCTCGGGAGAGTTCGGATTGATAATATCCCCAAGATGAGTTCAGAAAAAGTTTTATTATACAGAAGTACGACCGACTTGAAATTTATTCCAAAGCATATATAATAAATAAAGTTTGTTAAATACACAACTCTTGATAAAAGATATTAATTCATTAAAGCCAACAACATACATAGATTAGTTAATGTATCTTAGAATCATAAACACGGAAAATAAATTAATTAAAAAGGAAGCCCAGATTCTTAATTTGGATTTGGATGGGTATTCCAATATTAATTTCTATAGTGGTACAAATTAATATTCTATTGGACTTGTATCAAATTGGAGCTCAATTTAATTAGTAAAAGCTCAATAGGAAGGTCTAGTCCAAATTTCTTTGGATCCTTAACCTAGTACATACATATTCTATAAATAAGAGAGAAAAAGAAGAAATTGATAATTCACTCATGTTTCCTACTACAGTTTTCTCTGCAATATTTTATTTTCTCTTTATTCTCCAATCCTATAGGTTTGATAGCTATTGCCCATACAAATATTCAAACATAAAATTTGGAATAGAAGATCCAAGGTAGATTCAAGATCTAAACGTGGAGAAGGCGAAATCAATCTTCTGATATTTGGATCAAATTTCAGTAAGTATTCAGATCCGAAGTATACATGTTTAGGATTTAAATTCTAAATTGCATTCTCTATCTGCATTTCAGGTAGCAGATCTAAATAAATTTTTTAATTTAATTATTCTATATTAACCTGAAAAAATTCTAGAAAAGAGAAATTCCTTCATTAAAATTAAATTCTCATCAATTAGACCATCCAAAATCAGGCAAAAAATGAAAAATGTGGCATGATTTTTGGAGGATTTACTTTTTCGCTGGACAATCTTACTCCAAAACCATTAAAAAAAATCATCAATTACCATTAAAAAAGAATCATCAATTTTAGGTGAGAATATGTCTAATGCAATATATAATTCAAACTGCATATTTAATATTAATTAATGGTTCAAATGTATTCTTGTTTCCAATATATGAAATGATTTTTACTATAACCTAACCCATTATCAATATATATACATATAGGGCGGACGTAAAAAAAAAAAAGATTGATAGGGGCTATATTTCCTAAATATTCTAGGTTTTTTGTGTAATTCAGATCATTGATAAGGATTTTTGCATAGCAATTTACAAAAAAAATGGATAAATTTAAAAATCTTATACAAAAATAAGTATATAAAAAAAAAGCCTTGGTAGAGGCTTAAGCTTCTTCTTCACTTGAGGTGTGTCCGCCTATGTATACACACACACGTCATATTATAAATTACATTAGTTATAATAGAAAATAAGATCATTTTTAAACTAAAAAATATATATTTAATTAATAATTATAAAGTGTTCCACATATATAATGTATGATAACATAATAGTCATTGTGCGTCACACATGTGATAATACTAGTCATGAGAGAGAATGAGAAGGAAATCAGCTACTCATAGTAAAAAAAAATACTAGTATCAATTAGACTATAAGCATAATTGTTCAAATTTGTTATTTAGTTCATCTAAGTGGTAACCCTAAGTTTTAAGTTTTTGGCTATATGATGTTTATGATAACTTTCTCTGTATCCATCCAATAGCAATCAATCACTATAATATGCTAAACATTTTAGGAAAATAAATTTCTTAATGAAGCAAAGAGAAATGTTTCTAAGAAGTTGGAAAGAGAAAACAGAAAATGTTAGAAATCAACACACGTATTATTTTTGGAGTTGGTAATCATTTACATAGAAGTAAAATTTGAAATAGGTAACCATCAAAGGGAAAATTGCAACATACGATCAATTTAGTGCGTGCACATAAAAAACAAGTGCGCAATTGGGCCTGAAATAGAATATAGGTATTCAACCCATAAATACTTGCACATTTCCAGCCCACTCATGTTGAGATAATTTTCTACTGGTTGTTAGTGTAATCAAATTTGAATACATCACATGTAAAATCTAGTTAATAATGAAATAGGACATGTCGGATGTGAGTGTGTGTGTGTGTGTGTGTTAGAGGGAGAGAGAGAGATTTGATACTTATAGGGGACGGTAGAACACACTTTTGTTGATGACAACACCTCAAACTCAAAATATTACAAAGTTTTAGGTTGGCAGAGTTTATTATGGATGGATGGATGGATAATCTGTGTGCCTATATGAATTTTATTTGGGGGCAGGGGAACTCTTTTAGTTGGATAGTCTATGTTTTTACTTTAAATTTTTTCTCATTTGCATTATTTAATTCCAATCAATAAGATGTAATTGACAGTACATACAAAACATAGAAACAAATCACTATTTAACATTTAAAACGTAGATCAATATTGTAGATTAAAGTAAATCAATTCAATTGAGGAATCAATGAAAGGACATCAATTCCAATCCCAAATTTTCGAATTGCGAGAGATATTGAGAGAGATCAAGAATTCTCACCATTTCTTAGATTCATGAATCCAATTCAATTCAGTCTGATCTTTCATTCACATTTTTTTTCCACCAAGAACATTTTCTAAAACTCTTTAACCCCTGAATTTTGAATATGCTACTTTCACGCAATTCACAGGGTCCAACAAGCAATCGATATTTCACGATCAAGGGTGTGATACTATTTGTAGTAGCGGTCCATATATATCGTATTAACAATTGAAATATAGTTGAAAGAAAAAATCTCTATTTAAGAGGGCTTCTTCCTATACCTATGAATTTCATTGGACCCAGAAATGATACCTTGGAAAAATTGATCGGATCTTCCAATATAAATAAGTTGATTGTTTCACTCCTGTATCTTCCAAAAGGAAAAAAGATTTCTGAAAATTCATCAAACTTATACACGAAAATTATCAATAATCTACTTTTTTTTTTTATATAGTTCAGCTTCATATAAGTGAGTTGCACCACAACCAAACAGCTTTGGATCAAATCAAGAGATCACTCTATATATGACTTCCTAAACAAAGAACAAAACCCGATACCAAATAGTAAAACAATCGACAATATAGGCACTTGAAATTAAAGAGAAAGCAAGAAAAAACTAAACAATTCTTTTTGTTGTAACTTGGTAAATAAAAGACAAGAAATGAAGAAAATAAATAAGTAAGAAGCTTTAGATCAAAGTTCATCTGCAGAAGCTGGCGCTGTCCAGTACAACTTGACTGCAAAGAGAAGTTTCTCTCTCTCTAATGGCCCATCTTCATGATCCACAATCCGACTATCCCAACTCAATGCGTCTGCAATCCTCTTCACCTTCAACAACACATCCACATCGTCTCGAATGATCAAACCTCCTTCCGGCCTCAAAATCCGATCCATTTCCAACATGATATCTTCCATTTCGCACCTAATAAGATCGCGCCCCATTCAATTGCAGTTCGATTTTAAAAACAAACCATAATTTAAGCACGAGCTTGCTCAAGAGCAAACGGACTTGCATGCAATACTTACCTATCCTGGTAGAGTGTGAAAACCGAATCAGCATGAATGAGATCGTATGTTCTGGGATAAGTCGACATGGCTTCACACCTAAACCAAAAATCAAAAGATTATCACACACTGTGGAAGGGGAAGTACATAGATCAATAAATGAGATACATACCAGCTCTGGTAAGTCCCAACCAGTCCTCGCTCGTAGATGGCGCCTAGCGTGTTGGCCTTAGCTTCCACTGGGACAATGTTCATCACCCAAAGCGGATCTTGGACCAAACTAGCAGCAAATCCACCCAAGAAGGCGTTCATATCAAGGATGTTACGGTATCTCCCAGCCTGGCCAAGCTGGTTGTTGATGTTCTTGTAATAAGCAACTCTCTTGTGCCATAGTTGTGAATCCTTTTGGAAAATCTCAGGTGTAACTCCATCAACACTCCCCCTACTAATCCTCGGAGGCACAGCTCTCAATCTACGCGGCCAT
Organism: Monilaria moniliformis; assembly: GCA_034509125.1. Classification (NCBI taxonomy): domain Eukaryota; kingdom Viridiplantae; phylum Streptophyta; class Magnoliopsida; order Caryophyllales; family Aizoaceae; genus Monilaria; species Monilaria moniliformis. The sequence continues at coordinate 15,941 of JAYDZE010219525.1, forward strand.
TTCTCCACCTCGCCTCCGGCTACCTCCCCTGCATCGGACACCTCAGGCAACGGGGTCAGACACGTCTCTAAGCTCGTATACCTGCAACCCTTCCATTCAAACCATCATTCGTGCATACAACATTAATTTAAGGCCTTAAAAGGAGCAGAGGTGTGCTATGGATCACAAACCAGGCTTTGTCAGGATCCTGTACAGGGCAAAACAAAGAGCTCTTCTTCGATTTTATGCAACTCAAATGATTGAGAGGCTTTTGCCATATGGAGATATCATTTCTCTCTACCAATTTTTTCCAGCATAAACTCTTTGTAACGTTCTCAATCTGCATCTGCTCTGCATTCAGATCATCCATTGTCCTCTCCCACCCCCTCCAGTGCTTCTTCCAGTTGATTGGTGGGCCCGAGAGGATCCAGTATCCACCGGGCCTCAAAACCCGGTCGACCTCCATCAAGTATGCCCCATCTGTTCAACAAAGCAATCAATATACAATCAACTTTGTTTTGTTCATCATCATAAGAAGTAAGAGGCTCTGGTAGTACCGTATTGGCCCCATGGGATGAGGCAGCGCGAGCAATGAGCCATGTCAAAGGCTCGTGAGGGGTAAGGGAGCCTCTTGGAGGCAATGACACCAATAAGAGCAGGAACCCCTCGCTCCAGAGCAAACTGCACCTGTGCTTCATGTGTATCTCTTGGTGCAAACGACATCGTTAGCACGTTCCGTGATAGAAGATAAGCTCCCCAGCTGGCAACCTGCAGTCATAAACCAAACATCATCGCTCTGGCTTACACTGTTTGAGAAATATTCAAATAACTTCATACATTCGAGTAAATTAAATATTATTAGATGTTCGCGTAAATGTCGAATTAAATGGAGAATATACATAATTCAGACAATTTAAGACTTATACGTGTCTAAACAAACTGAAAATGGCCACATCATCTCGTGCTGCCAAATTTACTATCTATAATCACAAAATCTCATCCCTAATCTCACACACAAACACCAAAATTCTTTTACAGATCATCCAGAATTTATTGTAAATGTATTTGATATTTGAGCATGTAATGCTGACCTGAAAAGGTCTTTCCATCCACTTTTTTAGCAAAAAAACATTTCATCACGTAAGACAATTCTGGCTGTCAAATTACTATTTTTTTGGAAAATCCTTGTGTCAATCTCAATCGCAAACGTCAAAACTTTATATCAAAGAAAACCATCCAAATCAAGACTCTAAAATAGGAAAAAGAAAATCATTGATTTAATGGTCAAACAAAATTAATAAATTTTTTATTTTTGGAATTAGAGTAAAAGGTTACCCCGCAGCCAGTATCGATGGCAGTTCTAATGGAGCCGTCTTTGAGATTGATGAGTTTTCCGATGTCATCGATGTAAGCGTCGGCGCCGTTGGGGAACATGGTGCCGCCGCCGGGGAACCTGAAGCGGTCACCCTCGAAGCGGATCCAGTTCTGGACAGCCTTCTCGACGGTAAGCTCCTTGTGTGGGACGTTGGCGTACCAGGCCAGGTCGCGGCTGAGCGGCCACTTGAAGGGGTTCTGGTAGCCGTGTGGCGCCGGTACGCGGCACTTGAGAAGCTCCTTCTTTTCCGGGCAGTGCCGCTCGCGGTATATTAGTTTGTTCCGGTCGAATTTGAGCGATCTCTCCTGATCCTCGCAGGGGGTGTACTCGCTGTATTTGACGTCGCATGGCGGGAATGCTTTGATCGCGGCGGTCAGGGTGGCGGCGGCGATGTCGTCCTCGGCGGTGTGGTGGGTGGAAAAGTCGAGTTGTTGTGGGGTACTGGTGGATGAGGATGGGTGAGGTTCGGTGGTGGTGGTGTTTCGGGAGGTGGTGAAGCAGTTGATGGTGGGGTTGGGGGAGGAGGTGGCTGCTCCGGCTCCGCCGTGCTGCCAGGCCCCGAAGAGGTAGGAGAGGGAGCAGAGGATGGTGACGATGGCTAGAGGGTAGAGTTTGGATTTCTTGAAGAAGGTGATGGCGGTGGGTGTTGGTTTAGAGACAGGAGTGTAGTGTGGTGGGCTAGAACCCCCCATTGGTATCTTTTTTCAGTGCAAGAATCTCTCTCTCTCTCTCAGTATCAAGTGATAGGAGAGTTATGTAGGAGTTTATACAAGTAGAAATATTGGTGGAGGCGAGTTAGGGAGGGGGGGGGGGTGAGGGGGTGGGGTTGGGGTTGGGAGAGGGATGCTTGCTTGTTAGAAATTCTGAGGAGTGCGAAGGGGAGACAAGTTAAGAATCAAGTAGAACATGTGTGTGGGCCGTGAGAGAGAGAGAGACACTTATTTGATATTATATAGAGAATGGTAGAACACACTTTTGTTGAAAATAACACCTCAAAATCAAAATATTGCAAAATTTTAGGTTCTCGTAGTTTATTTATAAGAAAAAACTTCAGGTATCTGGTGAAATAGAGATCTGAACTATAGATAAAAGGATTTTATCTGGACGAGAACACATGTTTCTACCGATGATACACATAGTTTATTGCTTCTTCATTTTTAGGTTAATTGTAAGTAAGTGTTTATACATTCTATTTTTTAAAAAATAAAAGATGTTTTTGTACATGTTTTTTATAAGTTGGAAAAAAAGCGGTGGGTATTAAATCATAAATCACACTATTAATATGGACTGTGTTTACCGCTCGAATGGATATTTTATTACTCATGCAAAATGGTAAATAAATTCAAAATTTTCGATAATTTATTTATGTAATTGTGTCACATTCACGGAATCAAATCAATAGCTGTCTGGTTTTTGATCTGTATAATTATAATACCATTAATGTGCATTATATTTTGAACATACCATTATATTAACGAAATGTGCAAATGAAATCTGAATCAGAAATGTGAAAAATCATTAAAATAGTATAATTAGGTGTGGAGAGAGAGAGGTTATGTTTGACAATAATAAATTAATAATTGTAGTGTGTATAGACGACAGGATACATAAAGGTAGGAAAGAGAATGAAAATATTGCATCCCATAACGTACACGGTACAGCCAATGGTTGGGATAGGGGAGTGGGGCCCACCTCACCTCCGCTGGCATTGAATAGATCCTTTTCTTTCCCACACTAGTCCCCGTCAGCATTTTTTGGTTTGAGATTCAGTGGCTCCCCTTCAAATTTATTTAATTTAGTTTTCTTTCTTCATATATATATATTACAAATTCAGATGTGTACGGCATACTGAATTAGGGGCAGTAAAAACAATTATTTCTATTGTCATAATGGTTAATTTATATACAAATTAAAATATTACGTATTTAGGCTTGTAATTCTTTGGATGTGGGATTTGTGAGCGCAATTGGCTTAATTAATCCTATAATTGATAACCAGCAGGACAAAAGTTGGTACCCTTTGTGTGCTTATTTTGATTTGATAGATATATTGAGTTGGAATCCACTCCACTAATACTGCCACTTCTGCGCTTTTTTTGTTCGTAATATCACTTTTAAATCATCTTAATTACACCACAAATCAACACATATTTACAATTAATACCAAAATTAAGATTTTATGGAAATTTTAAATGAAAAGAAGATTAGAATTTTGGGGAATTTTTCTCGTGGGAGGGCGTACACCCCCACGCCTAAAACAATTAGATTGGTTACTCAATCAGATTTATACATGGTCATGGTCACATTTAATCGATAGTTCCCCGTGTTAACTTTGTATCAACAAAATATAGTCCATGTCTTAATTGAAAAAATGTGTTGGTATATGGTATAACTTAAAGATATAAAAGTTCCAAAGATTTAAATGATAATAAATAATTTCTTCTTCGTATCAATATGTTCACAGCTGATTCTTCTAGAAGGATAGAGGTGTCTCAATCCATACACATATTCCTTATTACTACTTAAATATAACGCCAGCTGCACCAGTTCTATTTATTTTTAGAATGTTCTACAATTTCTTTTGGAGCCAAACTATTCAGTCTTTTTCAGATGAAAATATTGTAATAAAAAATGTCAGACCGTATCATGTTAATCATGTTTTTAAATTAGGTAAGATTTAAAATATTTTTTTGAGATTAAAATATCAATAGAATATCGCACAATATGTATCAGCAAAAATAAGGGAGAAAGGGTAAAAAGAAAATAGAAGAACTAATTAAAGGGGCATGCAAAATTCTTTGCCTTACCAGATTATCAGCATTTTAAGGTCTGAGATAGTGCGGGCTCCTCTTCGACAGAGCTTCAGGGTCCCACTTCCCCTTTTAGTCCTATCGCTATCAATCATTATTAAAATCTCTGTTATGGATTTCAGGGAAGTGAATTTTTTTCTTCATAAAATACACCTTTTTATTTCATACCGTCTACTTGTTTTCCATATGGGCATGGCAAAATTCTTGATTTTGATTGATCCAGAAAAAAGGTTCCCGAAATGGGAACCTTTTTTTTTTGTTCTACAAATGGTTAAAACGCATGAGCGTCATGCGTCTACCCTAGACGCATGCTCCTCATGCGTCTTCTCCGTGGTTTGTTTGTTTTTTTGTTGAGTTTGTTGTTTATCTTTTGTTT
>JAYDZE010219636.1:0-20477 GCA_034509125.1 Monilaria moniliformis
TTTATGTATTTTATGTATTGTAAATCAAAAGAAATGAAATACAAATTTATGATTGACAAAAGAAATGAGTTAGTTGCTATCAATTTTTACAAACAGTGACCCTCTTTTAGTGGCATATAAACAAGAAATGAGTTAGTTTGTCAATATCATGTATAAAGACAGGAAAATGGAGCAAAAGACGAGATTTTGGGCGAATTTGGAGTCAGAGGCCAACACCGGGCCGGGTGCGAAGGTGGCATGTCTCCACCCGGCCGAGTCCAGAACAACATGGATTGGATTGGATTCCAGTGGCACACACCCAGCCGAGTGAATTTCCGGCAGAGTGTCACCCGGCCGGGTGCATGGGCAATTTTCTTCCAGCAACAGACACCTGACCGGGTGGTTTCAGCATTACAAGCCACCTGGCCGGGTGGTTTCTTCTGGTTCGCAGCCCACGACCCAACCCGGCCTGCGATCCAACCCAACCCAGCCTGCACCCACTTACTAATTGGGCCTGGGCTGGGCTGAGCTGGTCCAGATATCTATTAAAAAGCCCAGCCCAGCCCGTTTCAGAGGTGGTCCTGGGCCTCACCGGGCCTAGGCCGGCCCACTTGACACCTCTAGATCCGGATTTATTTATGTTTGACACAGCTTTTGCTCGCCTCAATTTTATACCCTATTAAACCCCTATGCACCCGAGCCTCACCACTCCACTTGAATACACCCAAATCGCCGTAAATGCTTCGCCTTTCACAGGAAGAGCCATGGCAACAGCCACCGCTGCCGCTTCCCAAAATATATCCCAAGAATTCACTCAATCAACTGAGTTTGGAATCAAATTACCGAATCATATGCAATCACTTCGTCGGATTCACTCGCAGCAGGAATCTCCTCAAAGGCCAATCCTTTCACGCGTACGTCGTTAAATCAGGGCTCCAATTGATACCTCTCGTTTGCCACCATTTGATCAACTTCTACTCCAAACTCCAGCTCCCGTATTGCTCGGAGCGAATATTTCACGAAACGCAATTCAAATCTTCCACCACTTGGAGTTCAATTATATCATGTTTCGCTCAAAATGAGCTTCCGCTTCACGGATTTGAGTTTTTCAAGCTGATGCGTCACAATGAGATGATTCTTGGTGATTATATTTTTCCGTGCGTGATGAAAGCTTGTGGTATGATTAACGATCAGTTTATGGGGAAATCCGTTCATTGTCTCGCGGTGAAAACTGGGTTTGATGCGGACGTGTTTGTGGGGAGCTCTGTTGTTGATATGTATGCAAAATGTGGGAGTTTAGGTGATGCGCGGAAGATGTTCGACGAAATGCCTGATAGAAATGTGGTATCCTGGAGTACGATGATATACGGTTATGCCCAAATAGGGGAGGACGGAGAGGCCTTGAGACTCTTCAAGGCTGCGTTATGGGAAGGTTTGGATGTTAACGACTTCACATTCTCGAGTGTGATTCGAGTTTGTGGGAATTCGACTTTGTATGAATTAGGGAAACAAATGCATGCTTTATGCTTGAAAATGTATTACTATGAAACTAGCTTTGTTGGTAGTGCCTTGATCTCTATGTACTCAAAGAGTGGCGTGATTGAGGATGCCTCTCGAGTGTTCAACGAGGTTTTGGACAGAAATCTGGGGATGTGGAACGCGATGATGATTGCTTGCGCGCAACATGCTCATACAAGGAGGGTGTTTGAGTTGTTAGAGAAAATGGGGAATGAGGGAATGAAGCCAAATTTCATCACATTTTTGTGCATACTCTATGCTTGCAGCCATGCCGGCTTAGTGAAGGAAGGAAAGCATTATTTTGCAAAGATGAAGGACTACGGAATAGAGCCAGGAAGCCAGCATTATGCATCAGTGGTGGACTTGCTTGGCCGAGCTGGGAAATTGCAGGAGGCGTTGAAATTGATCGAGGAGATGCCTATGCAAGCGACAGAGGCTGTTTGGGGAGCTTTCTTGACTGGGTGTCGGATTCATGGAAATACAGAGCTGGCAGGCTCTGTGGCTGATAGGGTCTTCGAATTAGGGAACGTGAGCCCGGGCCTGCACATGCTGGTATCCAATGCTTACGCGGCTTCTGGAAGATTCCAAGAGGCTGCAAGGGCGAGGAAGATGCTCAGAGACCGCGGGCAGAAGAAGGAGACGGGTTTGAGCTGGGTGGAGGAAGGCAACAGGGTTCACACATTTGCTGCAGGGGAGAGAAGACACGAGCTTTCATCGGAGATATATAGGAAGCTGGAGGAGTTGGAGAAGGACATGAAACGGGCTGGTTATGTCACGGACTCAACTCATGTGCTGAGAGAAGTTGGTGCGGAGGAGAAGAGTGAGAGCATTAGGTATCACAGCGAGAGATTAGCCATTGCCTTTGCGCTCGTCACCTTCCCACCCGAGAGGCCTATTAGGGTTATGAAGAACTTGCGTGTCTGTGGTGACTGCCACGTAGCTATAAAGTTCATATCCAAGTGCAGCGGAAGGGTCATAATCGTGAGAGACAACAACCGGTTTCATAGGTTTGAGAATGGGGAGTGCTCTTGTGGCGATTATTGGTGATTGAGTGGGCATCTGTTCGTCGTCTTCCTCTTGTAGCGAAGCTCATGGAAGGCGTTCTAAGTGTCAATCCAATTTATCGTCAAAAGCAATACATCTAAGTGTCAGCTAAGTTTTGATGAGGATCGTGCATAGATACTGAAGTTCGCTCCTGATATTTTTCAAAATTTAAAACATTAATTACAAGGGTCTGAACTCTATTTTATATAAATTAAAAATGCAAAACCCATATATACATTTTTCATTTAACCAAAAAAAGAAGAAAAAAAAAACGTACAAATGGAGATTTATAGTTCCCTCAAAAAAACTAAAACTAAAACTTATAGCTGAAGTTAATTCGGTTGTGCAAACAAAAACATTTATCACGTTGAATTTGTTGGAACAAGAAACAAATAACATTAAAACAGAAGGTAACAAAAGAAGAAGAAAACAAATACAGATTTCAAAGGATCAAGACATTAGTCAACTTACCCTTTATGGTAGGATTTTCTAGTGTACTTACAAGAAGCCTTTTGTATCTTTCTACATAGAAATAGGGCTCCCTCTATAAGGGACCGTAAGCTGTAAAATCAAAATTATCAAGAAATGAAGTTTGGAATACATTTCTTCTTCCTAAACTCAAACCAATAGAATTAGGGTATAGCGTCATGACTCATTTACACTTAATAATCAAGTAATTTTTGGCATTAGCTAGTTGTTTGTGGCCACCTAACCTTTTAGATACTACCTCAACTTTAATTATTTAACTAAGAAATTTAGACATTATCCTCCTATTATTTATACATGTAAAATTGACTTACAACAATATAATTAGTTATTAATGAAAATTGGTGATGAATGATGACAACAATATGTACCTAACTTCTTCCCCAACACTAAATTATGATCAGTCATTACAGATTTCATAAAAATCATTAATTCTATTCTTCTCTTTGAAGTTAAAAAGAAAAAGAATGGATCGGAGTTTATTTTTGTTAATTTTATTATTGAAGATGTTAATCATTCCTTAAATTTGTCGTGTGATCAAGTACGTGACAGAGGCATGAAATATGAAGAATTACATGGAAATGTTACAAATATGTGTTCGAATTTTGGGCACATAATTTAATAGAATCTTTTAACTTATCAAAACTAAATCATGTCATGTTTGATGTGCGAATAAATTATGCACTAATAATCTATTAAAGCCTCCTAAGGAATATTGTAGTGTTTGTTAGTTGTTGTTACCCTTCAATTAATTACTCATAATCTTCCTTGAACCCAAATTAAATCGTTGGTATCCCAATAAATTAATCTTAGTTGAGCTTCCAATGCTTTCTTCAATAATCCCACATTCCCACTTGTATAAACATTATACACCACTACCATGGGTATTAATATATTGTTAATTTATGTACTATGATAATGGCAAGATTATTTTATTAAAATGGCTTCAAATGAAATTGTACTAATCAATCCAGGCAAGGAATAAAAGAACACCCCACCCCCTTCCCACCACAGGATTCTTTGCTCCTATTTTATTTCATCAACAATTTTATCCAATTATAATATGAAAACATCCTTAAATAATACTAATTATTAGTGGAAAATCAGCAGAATAATTCCAACATGGGTCCAAATCTTTTTTCTCTTTACTCAGAAAAAAAAAAAGAGAGGAAAGAAAACACCAAGTGTTGATGAGATTTTGCTTAAGAGATAAGTCTTCTCTTTTTCACCACTTCCACTCTCCAATAATATTACCTCAAAAAGAATATTTATCACCTCAGAAATTACCTTTTTTTCCCCTCAGTTTTATATATGAGTGCAGTAACAGCTAGATGATCATTACAGCTTTGACAAATAACAAACTGCAGTATGGTCAAACATACGATCAAAAGTGCTACCAAAAATACTGCAAATATTTCTTACACACCTATAACGGAATCAAAATCCCATGTAACATAAAGTTGAAAGCATTAAATCATAGTCAAGATTCATGCCATACATTATCATCATCATCCCTTCCAAATCAAGTCTGATTATTCCATCCAAAAAAGAAAAAAAAAAGAAAAGAGAGAATGAATTGCTGGTGTTTCTATCTGTCCACATCCACATCTACATCATTCATGAGCTCTCAAATCTAACTTTTTGGCATGGAATCCACTGAAATAAGGTTCCATGCTTTCTTTATAATCCACTAGTCTAAAAATAAATACCCCATAAACAAACTACAAACACCACATGTAAAGGGAATTCAAGAAAGTAATAGACATTCTAAGCAAATCAAGAATTTAGCATAAAGAAGGAAATTCCACAGAACAGAAGGCATATAACTAAGATGAAAACAAGAACGAATCACCATTATCTTGATGTTACATCAGTGATCAGATAAGAGTTCTCTCATGCCTTCCTTTCCTTTATCCTGAAATGAACTTATTCCAAGTCACAACCACAAAAGAAAGACTACTTTTTTCTCAAGTACATAACTATGGCAAGATCACAATGACACCTCCAAGGCCTAGGAACACATCTCTACGAAGATGGGAGTTGTTACCTTGAGCTTATTTATATTTTATACTGGTAATTTACTAGATAAAAACCTAAGAAGGTAAGAAACTAGAAAATTATATTATATTTCAGTAAAACTGAGAAATAGTTCTTCTCTAAACCGAGCGTTTCTTCAACCATCCCGGCTGACTACTCATTTTTTCAACATCTAGTTTTAAAGAATTAATAAAAATAGCAAAAAAAAAAAAAAAACTAGTTTATCCTTATACTGAGCATTGTCCTTTGCATGGCACTATACTGCCTTCTTTTGCTAAAGCTAGCAACGAACAAAACCCGAAACACAAAGCTGGAATCTTCACCAAAAATCTCAGTAACTGGACCTAAAGGTTTAGTAGAAAGATTCTGATATTACTGAGCCATGAGTTGATCAAGCTGCATTTGCTCAAGCCATGCACCTAAAACAGATTGATCAACTTGTTCAATCTCGTTATTCAAATTCGCACCTTCACCAGAGGGTGTGGCAGTACCTGTAGCGCCAGAGACATGGGGCACAGATTTTTCCTTCATATCCTGTGGGGATTCTTTAACGAGCAAGTGAACCCAAGATAGATCGGGCTCCTCACCATGGTTGAGAAGCTCAAAAGACGAAGATCTCTTGAGCTTGCCGAAGTCATCAGCATTGACACCCCACTCTGGTTGGCCATTGGGGGATCCCCACTTCAACCAATTCCCCTCCATGGAGGCAACAGCAGCTGCAGCATTCGAGCCAAGGTCACGTGAGCTTAGACTACGGAATTGTTGGTGCTGATTCTCCTGTCGAGCAAGCATGGATACCCGGGCACTCATTGGTGAGATGGGCTCCACAGAACGAGGTGACATTCTTCCGGAAGATGGAACACCGAAAGGGGCCTGCAGTAGGGTGTGATCAACGTTTCTTGGTGAAAATGTCGTCTTGATTGGAGAAAGCATGCTCTGTTGCTGCTGCTGGAATTGGTTAAGGACAGTTGACTTGTGTGTAGGTGAGAAAACAGTGGATGCCAATGTTTGATCTGAATATCGAGGAGAAGAGCTCTCCACAGAAAAAATGTCCTCCAGATTCGAAGGGGTTAGGGTTTTAGGACAAACAGAACGGTTCATCACACTAGTATTAATACTCGGCTGGGAGAGATGGGGCAGCTCATTTAAGAGCTGCTGCTGCTGCTGGAGATCCATATCACCGAATACATTCATGTCTTCAAATGGAATATCTCTAGCATGAAGAGACGAGCGCAGTCGACTAGATTGGAAGTTGCTTCCGGGCAAATGCAACGCTGGAACATTTTGCTGGGACGGCCAACTTGGGTTTGAAATGCTGTTGGCAGATGGAGACATGGGCGGAGTGAATGGAGATGGGGACATGACAGGAACTGAAGATGGTGAACCAGGAAGAAGGCACATTGCTGTAGCGAAATCCATTGTATTAGCAGCAGAGGCGTTTGATCGAGGAGGGGGAACAGCGGAGCCAGTTGAGACATACAAGGGTCTGAGCTCCTCTTGTGTGTGAGCAAAGAAGCAAACTCTTCTATTGCAGCTCGTCCCGTCTTTGCATAGCCGGGTCCTGTACTGGGCAGGGTGCAGCCAGCACTCGAAAACCCCGTGAGCATATTCACACATGTCCCCTCTTCGACAAGCCCCCTTACGAAAATCTGGACACGGCACACAGCTGTAGTGGAACTTCCTAGGATCCCTTCTCCGAGCATTCTCACCGGGGTGAACGAAGGGGCACTCAGTCCAGTCGTGCGAGTAGGCACGTGAACAAGGCCGGACCTTGAACGAAAACATCCTAAATTCATCTGTAGAGTAGATGCTGTTCTTGATGTCAGGTAAAGAAGGGTCAACGGGGTATTCTTTCTTATCGGGTGCAGGCAAAGCCGGAAGATCATTGAGTTTCGTGCCCTCCGTAGAAGGCGCGAACTCAGGAGAACGTGCGGACTCGTTTGCACGAGATGGTGAAAGCGGAGGAGAGTCCAGACTTGAAGCATCTATCAGTACTCTGAGGTGGTGTTCCTCCTCGGTGAGCATCATTTGAATGGAATATTTCGTCGCCTGCGACTTTGGAGAGACGACAACAACATCAAGTGGCCTACGGCCATTGGCATCAGTTAAATTTGGATCTGCACCAGCTGCTAGAAGCAGTTTCACAGCATCAACAGCATTAACCGATCCACCTGAAGCAGCACAGTGAAGAGCTGTGCTATTATCAACACCACAGTTACGATTCACATCAACTTCCGGTAAGGAGACAATCAGTTTCAGAACATCAATGCTGCCATAAGTAGCAGCCACCATCAAGGGCGTCAGATGCTGCAGAACCATCTGACTCGAGCCATTTTGTCGCCCATACCACAGCCCAACCTCGTCAACACTTGAAGGCTCGCAACCAATATACTTCTTGAATCCCTCTAGATCATTGTTGGCAGCGTATTCGAGCAAGCTTGTAAATGTGTCTTCAGTTTCAACATTCAGAAAACGAACACTCATAGTTGCAGCTCCTCTATTGTCAAATCCAACAGGAGCCAAGATGTTCTATTTCCAGCTTCGGATATCCATCTGGATTAGACGATATATGATAAATTGCATCAAAAAATAAACACTAGTAATAAAGGACGCCCTAACTTCGAAAAAGCAAGAAAGATTTGTTAGAACAAAAGGCTAAAAGCAATCAGAAATCTGTGGCTCAAACAAAAGAAACTTATTTATAGAATACAAGAGAAAAAAATGCTATTTTCTGATAGAAAGGAATAAAGTGCATAACCCATTCATATCAAATAGGATCAAATTTGCATAAAAAATAACCTGCAAAATCTAGTAAAACAATTATATGGAAAGGTAATAAATTGGAAAGTAAGAAGTGATCTTAACAACCAATTTCAAATTCAAAACACTTAGATTCCAACAATCAAGAAAAAAGTAAATGATATTCCAAAAGTCGATCATTGCAGCTTATACTAATCAATTCATCATGCTGACATGTGGCAACAAACACTAAAACGATCATCAATTCATCTTTTTTTTGGCATCTCTAACACTAATAAGCATCTAAATCAATAGTCCAAATTCCAAAAGTGTTATCCTGCATTAACTAAACTGAAATTAAATTTTTTATTCAATGATCACATAAGCAGAAATGTACCGCCTCAAAACTGAAATCCCAGTACAGAAAATCAAAAACTCCTAATATAGCTACAGAAACATCAATCATCCATAAAAACAATAAAAAATTAAAAAATGGAATAGTAAATACCTAATTCATCTTCAATAAACCCAAACCAGAAAAAAAAAAAAAAAAAGAAGAAGAAGAAGAAGTGTAAAATAACACTTTGAACCCTTGTATCATGCATGCCTGCAAACTCAAGTTCAAAAAAATCTCAATAATTTTCTTACACATAAAAACACCAGCAAAACCGAGCACATAAAACTTGGAAAAAGCAAACTATCCTCACCATTTAACACCAAAATTCAAAAGAGAAAAAAGGAATATGGTGTCCCCCAAGCAGCAGCAGCAGCAGAAGCGTCATATTTGCTGTGTATATACACTTGAAATAAACCGTGTGTATAGGTAAAGGGGTTTTACATATACGGGGAGGTGTATTTACAGATCTAGAGAGAGAAAGTGAGCTAGCGAATGAGAAGTTGTGACTACAAGAAGAGAGAGCTTCTTCTTCTCCCCTATTTTTCTTCGCTATTTCCTATGTTAATGTTTTTTTGTTTACTCTCTCTCTCTCTCTCTCTCTCTCTCTCTCTCTCTCTCTCTCTCTATCTCCCTCCTCTGTGTGTGTGTGTGTGTGTGTGTGTGTGTGTGTGTGTAATAAATCAAAGAGGCATCGTCATACGACTCATACCAATATTTGTGCTGCATAGAAAAGTAAATGAATAGTACCATAAATTGGACTAATTTGTTATTTATTAATATATATGTAATTAGAGCATATATTGATGTCAAATAACAAATTCTGTGGTGGCATCGCATGCGTCTCTGTATCCTCGCTTTCCATCCACCTCTCCAATTATATCATTTCGCACATTTAAATTCATTTGCAATTAATCTCCACCACTAAAATAACACCATTTATAGTTTCTAACCTTCGACTCACACTGAACAACAGTATCTAATAGTAACCTTTTTTTGAAAAATTAATTATTTTATTACCGTTACACTATGTGTAAGTCTATATATATGCAAAGTTGTTATATTAATAACGTGACCAAACTATTTTTTATAACCATTCACTATAGGTAACTATGTAGTATTCATACGTCTAATAGTCGCCATATTATTAACCACGTTATCGAGTAGGGACAAAAAAAAAATTATTATAAAATTTGTAATATGTGAACTATCGAATCAGATCCTCTATCTTATAATATTTTATGTTTTACAGTATTCAACTAGTAATTTCAATATTTATAGTAATATGTATTACTATATATTACATTATAATTAATAATTATAACAATAAAATAGAATTTTAAAATATTATATACGATAAATTTAGAATAATCAAATAAAATAATTTTTTTAAAATCCAATTTTACGAATTATGTAATCAACAATTTTCATCACAACAATATTACGAATACGAAATTCAATATACTATTTGGTGGAATTTGAATCAAATTTACCCACATGCAGATGCAAGTTAATTTCGATCGAATTTCGCTATCATCTGTTTCCACCTAATGATATTGTAATGTTATGGAGAATATTTTTAGATATATATTGATCAATCATAAATAGAAAATCTGAATATTTTGATAATATTATTTTTGTGATTGTTATAGTATCGGTTTTACTATTTATGTTGAGAGGTAATTAAATATCAATCAAATCAATAACCAATACTAGCTCACTTAAAAATAACTAGACCTGTGGAAAAACTGAATCATATTTAAGTTTTTCTAAAAATAGAAATCATCTTCAAGTCTTCGAATCACTTACTCCTTTATAATTTTTTTTCTTTTGTTTGTCATTTGTCTATTTCATTTTGTGTTTTTCACATTTTTGAATGCACTTGTCTTCTTCATTCGATACAATATATTATTCATTTACTTGAAATGTTGTTTAGCTACGCTGAAATACTGGTTTCAATTATCTATTTTAGCAGTGAAATCGATCATTCTTTTGTGTCACACACTGTGATTTACATGTAATTACATATCATCATGTATTTCTAATAGGCAAGAGTTCGTTTGGTATCACGAAATTGGGTACTTAGATTTAGAATTTGAGCTTTTAATTCTAAATCTATTGTTTGGTACTATAAAAATATTTGGATTTGGAATTCAATTCCAATTTCAAATCCACCAATTCCATAATTTGAATTCTATAATTAAAGTAAAGATTTCAAAATCCAAATAAATATAAAATTGAGTATCTGTCAAACAAACACATACACTGCACACATAATACACACAACGCACAATTTTAGTACTATAAAAATATTTAAATTTGAAATTGAATTCTACTTCCAAATCCATCCAATTCTACAGTTTGAATTTTATAGTTAAAGTAAAGATTTAGGAATTCAAATAAATATAAAATTGAGTATCCCTCAAACAAAGACATACACTGCACACACACTACACACCAAACACAACACACAATACGCACATACACACACTGCACACACAACACAACACACGATACACACACTGCACACAGAATAAACACACTGTACACACACACACACTGCACACAATACACACACTGTTCACCAACACTGCACACGCACACACACAACACACAACAAACACACATTAACACACGACACACAAAGTTACACGCATTACAAATACACAACACACATGACAGTATCGCACACATAATACATACATTGTACACACACACATTGCACACATACAAACACTGCATGCACAATACACATACTAGACACACTGCACCCACACACAACACACACACTACACACATAAACTACACACAAACTGCACACAATACACACACTGCTCACACACACGACATACAACAAACACACATAAACACACACAACACACACGACAAACAAAATTACACACACAACAGCAAACACATAGCATACACGACAATATCGCACATACGATACACACATTGCACAAATCCACAACACATAACAAACACACACGACACACAAACACCCAACACATATAAGTAAAAAAAAATTATTCAATTCAAAGTCAATTCCAAATCTTGATTAAATTTTGACTTACCAAACAAAGGATTCAGAATTGAATTAGAATATCATGACTTTAAATTCAATTACATATAATTGCAATTCTAAATTAATTTCAAATCTATTTTACCAAACACACCCTAAGAAAATACGATACTCAATACACACTATGTGCATGCTACTCTCAAGCTTAATCATTCCTAAATTATGGTCACCATGTAACTCAAATTAATGCTTAAAATTGACACTTTATATTATTATAAATTGGATATTTGATGTATATAATCCCCTAAAGATCAATCTCTAACACTCCTAATGTAACACTTGAAAATTGGGAAATTTGTGATAATAGAAATTTACGAAAAATCAAGAGGTAATTATAATTGAAAATCTAGAGAATTATTAGAATCAAATTAGATTGAAAACGTTTGGGGGATTAAATAATTTTTAGTGTTTGTTTTGAATTGTTAAAGTTTGGAATTAAAATTAAATGAAATATTCTATTAGATTAAAGTCTAAATTGATCAAAAATGAATTAAATCCATAAATATATGGGTTATAGTGTATTGGTCGAAAAATAATGCCTAAATAAATGTAGTGTTGGGCTTAAGAGGTTATTAGGAAATAAGAGATAAATGTTAAAGAGCTAAAACAATTTCATTTAGCCTATTTAGTAATAAAAAGAAAAAGATAAAAAAAGTAGAATACATTCTATCTCTTAGTTCCACTATGTGACACGTCACATTTCCCTTTACCCTCATTTTCCGACACCTACCTTATATAAGTGGGATTAGGGATGTCAATCATGCCAACCCATCAGGTTTCAGGTCAGCGCTATTTAAGTTGCGGGCTAATCGGGCTAGAGTTTTATCGAGTTAGAAATTTACAACCCTAGCGGGCTAGCCCATTGGGCTAATCGGGTTAAAAGCTAATAATGAAAATTATCCTATATATTTTTTAATTTTAAGAATCATATATCTATAATAAGTAATTATATACAAAAAGTTAAAGATATAAATTATATGACAAACATAAAATTTAAAATCTAAAACATGCGTAAAAATTTCCAAAATTACATAACATAGAATTAATATAAATTGTTCAATGATAATTTCTGAAATAGTCAATGTGTCCAAAATAAATCAAAATATAAACATTTTAATAACATTCTTCTACATCAATAACTTTTGAAGCTTCAACTTGACTATTCACTTCCACTTTATAGTCTTCAAACTCTTTACCATCTATCAGAAAAACTATAATGTTAAAATATAATATAGTTTGATAATTTAGAACTTTATAATAAAAGTAAAATGTTACCATCTATATATCCATGCAATCAATTACGTGTGCAAATAAGAGCTTGCACTTTTTCGTGAAGGAGTCTATTTCTGTATTTCTTCAAAACGTGTGCTCCAATACTAAATGAAGATTCTGATACCACTGTTGTTATATGAATATTAAGCACATCACATGTCATCCTAGCAAGTT
This sequence comes from Monilaria moniliformis, assembly GCA_034509125.1. Classification (NCBI taxonomy): domain Eukaryota; kingdom Viridiplantae; phylum Streptophyta; class Magnoliopsida; order Caryophyllales; family Aizoaceae; genus Monilaria; species Monilaria moniliformis. Next base: position 12,726 of record JAYDZE010219636.1, read on the forward strand.
TTCCAAAGCGGGATGAATGATATCTCCAATACTTAAGCAAATCAATATCAACATTTTCATCCATCTGTAACTTCCTCCAAATATACATCTAACAATGACTTTGCATTAAAAGTTTCACTTTTGCAATTCTTATATTCCTACAACAATAATATTAGTATATAAATTAAACCATAAATAAAAATAGTATAAATATAGATATAAATACATATAAATATTTGAAGAAAAAATAGAATTACTTACAACAAGTTCTGTTTTACCTATTTTCAATCATTTTCCCAAATCTCGTCTTCTTACTCCTCCTTCCATGAATTCAGATTCTCTAACTTGAAAAATAGAACTTCTACTAGATTGAGGAACTTTAAACAAAGATGCACCAACACTTTTTTTTCTTATACTCGCCGTATAGAATATACAACTTCATCTTCAACTTACTGATTTTGTCCTTACTTGAAAGATGATCAACTTTTGAATAACAATACTCCAAAAGCTTCAGTTTCATTCTTGAGTCAAACATTGCTCCTGTGGAGATAATTTTACTATACTCTTCCCAATTTTCTCAAATTTTGATTTCATCAAAAGAGACATAGACTTTACCACTTCATCTTGACTTCTAGAATTTATCACCAACAAGCGTGCAATGTTCCAACCTTCCATAAAATACGAATTGGAAGTAGGATATGATGAACCAAAAATCAAAGTAGTAATATCGTAAAGTGGCTCCAATAGTTCACACATCACTTTTCCTCTTTCACACTCTTCTTCTGTCGGACAATGCTTATAGGCCAAATCATCAAATGCAAGGATAGAAAAAATACGTCGATATCTAATCTCACTATCAAGCATCAAATATGTGGAATTCCAACGAGTAGACACATCCAAGAAAAATGAAGTAGTGAGTTCAATACCAGTTTTTCGAGCACATTCCTTAAACTTGATCATTATTGCTTCTTTACATATTTGATACTCGCTCTAATCCTATCTAAAGCATCACTAGCAACTTTGACCCTTCATGAACTATAAGATTTAATATATGTGCACAACATCTCACATGAAAATATTCACCATTGCACAATAACGATGTCTGCAAATCAAGTCTTGTCTTCAGTATTTTCAGCATGACACTATTAGCATACGCATTATTCAAAATCAAAGAAAAGACTTTTCTATCTATCTTCCAATCCACCAAAATATCATAAATTCTTAAAGCTAATTCAGGTCTAGAATGTGGATGAGGCATAGAACAAAATGCAAGTATTTTGCTATGCAATTTGCATTTTTCGTCCACATGATATGCAGTCAAACAAATGCAACCCAAATTAGTACAAGCAGTCCAAACATCAAAAGTCAACACAATATCCCTGGAATACTATTCAATCTAATCTTCAATTTCTCATTTTCAAATTCATACATATTCACCACATACAAGGCATGAGTATTTCTAGATATATAAAATCTGAATTCAAATACTTCAAAAATATGAAATAGAAATACAATTTCAAAGCATGAATCGGAGCTCAAATAGATATAATATACATATATTCCCACATTTTTATTTTCAGCTTCATCATTTCTCTACCTACTGGCTAAAGTAATTTCAACCATCAATTTTTATTCGAAAAAAAAAAATTCAACCGTCAATTATTGAATTAGTATTATATTTATTTGACACGAATCTAGTTAAATTGCAATAAGATAAGACAGAAAAAATAATGAAATATCTTCTCAATGTCATAATAGAACAGAACATTATAGCAGTCATCATTTATAATACAACTCAAGTTACATTATCACTAATTTCACATGCCACAAATGCAAAGATAAATACACATACATATATATACACATTCGTGGGAGAAAACAAAAGATGATGATTAGTTGCGGGCCCATGGAGAGGATATCAATTAATTAACTATGATCAATCATGAATGTGTATACAATAGGATTGTATTCTAATAAAATCAGAAAAAATAGAACTAGCTAGAATTGCTGTCGATCTTGTCACATTAATTAGTGATTGTAAATAATCAAAAAGTTTTGTCAGACCCACTTGTTTAATTCTATTAATCCTAAACTTTTAGCATTACAACTTACTAATTATCCCCTACTGTAACAAGTTATATATATATATGGGAAAGCTCTATGGTGAGACTTGCCCATATATGCTTAATTAAAACTGTATATTAACCACTATATTAATGAACCAACGGTTTAGATTGATCTTTCGTTTATATCAGCTTAGCCTTACATTTGTATCAACAATTAGATTGACCTTTCATTTATATCAGCTTAGTCTTACATTTATATCAGCAAAATGGTACTTTTGTCCTATGCTAGTCTAATGCGTAAGTTATTTTTGTAATTCCCTCAAATTTCGCAATAAACGGATTCTGCATATCTGCACCACTTCCGTCATTTACACCTGCACACACCAGACGAACAGTCTCTAATTCAAAAAAACACCGAAAAAAACCGTCTGCCCTATTCTCTGCAAAATGGCCAATCTCCATTTTGACTGACTCGGCTCCTGAGTAGATAATACTGTTTCGGTGGAGCAACTGCCCACATTCTTCGACTGTGCGATGTAATCTTGTTTCGGTGGAACAACTGCAAACATCTTGTTTCAGTGAAGCAACAAAAACCATGTCGAAAAATGGGGGATCCGGTATAAACGAGGCGTCGTCGAGTAAAGGTTCGAATATCAATGTGTAAAAAATTCAGTTTGTCATTTTTTTGGTATTGTGAATATAATTTTCAAAGCCAATTGATTTTTTGAACATGCATTTCGTAGTATATTCTGGGTGCGCAACATGCATTTCTTAGTATTTTTTGAGCATCAGTAAACATAAGGTCTTGTGTGAGTCAATTGCGTATTATTGATACCTGTTTTGATAGTACTGATAAATTTGCGTCCATAAGCTGATGTTGTATAATTTATTTAATAATTTTGTATAATTTAGTTAATGATGTTCATTGTTGTTAATGCTGATACTATCTGACTAGTTTACTGATGTTCATTTGGTGTGTATGAAAATTGATAGTGTGAATATAATTTTCAAAGCCAATTGATTTTATGAACATGCATTTCTTAGTATATTGTGATAGACATACACATATAAGGCTGATGTTGTATGACAAATGTACTGATGAACCTGTTATTTTAAGTTGTTTTATTTTGAACCTATCAACATACGATTTTGTGTGACTCAATTGCGTATTATTAGTACTTGTTTTGATCGTGCTGATAAACATGCGTCTATAAGCTGGTGTTACATAATTTATTTAATGATGTTCATTAATGGTAGGTCTGAAAAAATGATAATTTGTAAGAAATATTATGATATTTATTTGTTTATTTATTTAGTGATATAGTGCTTAAATTATGATCATGGTATTTTAAAATGTTTTTTTTTAAACTTGTGTATATATGATTTTGTGTAAGTTAATTGCGTATTATTTGTAATTGTTTGTTAATGCTGATAAATATACATCTATAACCGAATACTATGTGACTATTTTACTGATGTTCATTTGGTGTGTCTGAAAACTGATAATTTGTAACATATGATATGCCTTTATAGGGTCTAAGAGACAACGATTAATTGATGATGACGATTTCGCAAGCGATGTACCTTTGAGAAGATTGATTGAGAGGCGGCAGCGTGTTGCTCAAAAACAAAAGATAAAAAATTTGCCAGACATTTTGGTTTTTAGAAGGAGTCCGGAGTTCTTTATCAACCTGATGGAGTCTTTAAATGAGAAACAATTATAAGATGTTAAAGAAATGAGGTTTGGAAGCCTTATTCATTTCAAGATTACGATATACCACGGAAGCTGCCATTTTGGATACTCATGAACTTTAAAAAAGTAACATGCAGTATCAAACTGAGTAGCTTCACGAATTTGCATATTGGAGAAGATGATGTTAATTTAACACTAGGATTCCTAAGATCTGATGTCTAAATCGAGAAGAATAATGAACAAACAAACATCAAGTTGCTAGACGAAATAGCCGTTGGCAGTGAAAAGGGAAATTATCGCTTGCTCCCTAGTTACATTGTACAATAGATACACAAGGTTAGGTCGGTGGGGACTGGTTCAAGAAGCTATTCCTAATACTAATGGAGATGACTTTGATAGAGTGTTCAACTGATGGGTATATGAAACCTAAGATCTTAGACTTCATTGACGATCTTAGATCTTAGACTATCATTATATTGAATTCATATGCTTAGTAGTTATAATCATATATATCAGTACAACTGCATATCGGGTGATATACAATTGCATGATTATAAATTTTTTTTGTTAAATGTATAAATTCTCAGTTTATATCATTATATTCAATTCATATGCTCAGTAATTATAATCATATATATCAGTACAATTAAACTTCATGTTAATATAATGACGAAATACACTTGATTTCATCAACATACATAATTAAAAAATGATTTTAACATACCTTGAGATGAATGATCCATTGATGTTATTAGATGTTGACAAGAATAAGACCACAAAAACTGCTTTACACCCTTCGAACAAAAATAGCAAAAATATAAGACCACAAAAACTGATCTTTGTTATTGAATACGGATTTTGTTTTATTAGTTGAAGTTATTTTATGATGTTGACACTAATTAAATATATGAGATGTACTACAATCATACCATATCAAAAACGTATCTTTTATAATTATATACGGTATTGCGGTAATTAAGGTATTTAATTCCTATAATTACGCTAAGCTGATATAACCGCAACATTTGTGCTGACATATATACCCTTTTTTATTTTTAAATTTATTAACTTTAATTACACGTGTCACAATATTAACGGTTATATTATTTAATCTAATGGTTTTATCAAGTCTTAGTTATGCAATATAGTTGTGTTCGGGATCATTGACTCTATATATATATATATATATATATATATATATATATGCAAATTATTAAGCAATAAATGTATCACAAAGTTCATGTACGCGCGATTAGTTGGGCAACTGCTTCTATATCTACATCGGCGATCATCTCAAGTTCCTTTGAGAGCTTTCAGGTTCATTTCACGCAAGGTTCATATCAAATATCCGATTTTTCGTTTTATACCATTAACTTCAATAGAGAAATTGATAAAAAATGATTTTCCGACTGGTTTAGTTAAATTGGGGGTTTCAGTCGGTTTGGTGGACAGTTATGAAATTTTAATATTATTCGATATTTTTTTGGGGGGGCAGAACCAGCCAAATTAACCGAATACAAAGTTATAATTAACATCACTCTTCTAGTGTTTACTTCATAATAAACTAAATTGACTATGGAGAAATATCAAAACCCCACCACCATGTGCAGTCCTTGATAGATAGCAAGATTGGGCCTTATACGAACAAATGTTGACTAGCTAATTTCACAAAATCAGATTCAAGTATTGATGGATTTTTCTGTAAACTACAACTAGAGATCACCACTCATGCAATGATATCAATCCTTAACCTTACTGTTAGATGCCACCACAATCAATTCTGACCCATTTCTGACAAGTCAACCCATATCCGACCAAAATATATACGAGTGGGGGAGGAAGCGTTGACCTTGAATTCATATATGCTCTAAATTATTACAAAATGAAATTGACACATTTTGTTGCCCTACATAATTTCCGTGGCTCATGATGTATAAACTAATAAAAGGCCTTGTACTTTAGATGCATGTGGTGGTACAGACATAACATATGGGTGTTGAGCCATCAAATCACAGGGTCCAAACAAATTTTGTTATGCGCGTGTTACTAAATAATATAATATCGCCATTTATCTCAATTGCCGTTCAGAAGGCGGAGAGAGATATGCATTATCACATATTAATTGGAGATATTAGGCTTGTGCTATGTAACATTATATATATAAATATATAGATATTCAAGAATGTGAACAAAAGCTACATAAGATTTTATGATTATCTTGGTGCACACATTCATACAAATATTATAGATATAGAGAGAGAGAGAGAGAGATATCTTCTATATGTCGTAATCATATGCTATTGTTTGCATGGATAAAACTGAAAATTTGTTGAATTGAGTTTGCCAGGTCTTCAGCTGTGAACCTTGCCTCTCCATTAATCTGCAACACACAAACATTTAATAAAAACAATAAGTAGTTAATTCTCATTAATTAACAAACTCATATCTATATTGAGATACAGTGATGAATAAAAAAAATTATGATTTACCTTGATATTGAAAGAATAAAGAACAGTTTGTTCAATAGTAGTAATATTAGTATGCAGAATAGTGAGCTGCAAATCTTCAAGTGCAGCAATTGTTTTGATGAGCTGTCCATGTCTTCTCCTCGAGAGAATCTTGATCAAAGCATCACACCCTAAAAGCTTGACCTCCACATCTGCTAAACATGACTTGCTCTCTGCGGTTTCTTCTCGCAATCCTGAAGTTTCATAGCCGCCTTGATAATTTGGAATGGCCATGGGAGGGAACATCTGAGGCTGCTGCACAACTATTGATGGATCTCCAGTCGGCCTCGCCCCGTCTCCGTACAGCCGCCGCCTCTTCTGTGACTCGAGGCATTGGAGGAGCTGCTCCAGCTCCCTCACAAACTCAATCGCTCCACCAATTATAGATGCTTGATCACCCTATATATACATATAAATATCATATAACTATTATGATTAACATCATTTTATGTTACTTTTATTGTGTATGGATTTGGAATACACTTAGAGGCACACTTCATTACGTCTTAATTAAATTCTAATTAATTTGTGCTTAATAAATCCTATTTGAGTTTAATTAGATTGAGTGTACTATACATATGGATATACACAAATTATTTCCATAAGTATAAGGTTTAAGTTTTCTGGCTAAACTAAACATGATTACTACTCTATTTTATGGCTGATGATGTATTAGGACCTCAAATTTCAACTGGTCTAGGCAGAAAACCTAAACGGAGTGAAAATTCTGAAAAAGTTGAATGAAAAGTTGCGTAAAAATTACAAAACAGTATAAAATAAAGGAATGTTAAATCCGACAACTAACCCTAATTAAATATATATGTAGAAAGATTTGGTTTACCCTTTGGACGTAGGAGCTAGGCATGAAAGACCTCAAAACACGAAGATGTTCATTCATTTGCTTCCTTCTATTCCTCTCCACAGCAATATGAGTCATTCTTTGACTCTCAACTTCTTCAATAGTCTTAGAAGTTCTAGGCCTTTTCCTCTTGCTCTTGCTCTTGCCTTGCACTTGAGGGCTCTTTTCACCAAGCAATCTCGCATTCTCCTCCACTCGGCCTCCATCATCACCACCTCCCACCACCCTATGCTCTTCTCTCTCTAGGTCCTCTCTCTCCTGCTCATCTCCCAGGGATTGAGAAGCCATCAAGGAGAGGTGGTGGTTCTGGTCATGATCTTGCTGCAGCTTGTGATGATCGTTCAACACGGGGAACTTGACGAAGAAGACGGGGTCGATCCCGCCTTCTTCCTCGGACGCCTTGCCTTCATTCAGCCCCAGTTTGGGGCCGAGGTCTGAGAACTGCATCACATCTGCGAAGTTCAACTTGTCGAATGAATTCGACCCGCAAAAGTTAGATGATGATAGAAGATGTGGTTGCTGGTTTTGTGGTGGAATATGTAGCATGTAATCCACGATTTGGCTGCTGTTGTGATCTGCAGATGTTGCTCCCATTTCTTGATTGATTGAATCTTGTTGTTGATGATGATGATTGTGAAGCTCATAATC